>JAOTRH010482441.1:0-25255 GCA_034768845.1 Heliamphora exappendiculata | reverse complement strand
GTGTGTAATTCTTTTAGAATTCAATAAAAATGGGAATTTTTTTTTAGAAAAAAAGAAAAAAGAAAAAACTGATCCATTGGAATCAACTTGCTGGATGGTTGGTGGCCCTTCATGATCTTGCCATCGGAATTAACTTATTGTTTTTTTTTTTTTTAAAAAAAAACAACTAAATCCTATCCCGTATAGTTTTTCTAAAAAGTTAATAAATCTTTTTGATTTTTTTAAGGAAAAAAATCTAAGGTAATTTTTAATAAAGTCCTATTTTATGCTTCCTTTTATTAGGTCCTAATATTAGTTCAATTTTTTAATAAGTCCCATTTTGAATTGGTTTTCCAAAATTATCATTATATTTAATCATCACCTTCGCGCCTCTTGGATATTCCTATTTATGCTTCATTAAAACGGCTCTGAGAAATCAGCGAACGCAATCGATTCAAACATACTATTTTTGATTTTGAGGTTTCAAATGAGTTCAAAACGTTTTTTAATATATTTTCAAAAAATGATACACTATTTCATTTCGACGTTTTTTAATATATTCTAGAAAAATGATACTCTTTAAGTTCAACATTTTTTTCGCATGTAAAGTATTTCTTAAAATTCTATTATTTCATGTGTAACATTTATTCGTGTTCAGCAAATAGTGTATTATTTTCTGTAATTTAACCAAACAGAGTATTATTTTATAATATTATTTTTGTTCCATTAGGCGTATGTATCATTTTCTGATATTACTAGTGTATTATTTTCTGTATTCACCAAATTTTGTACTATTTTCTAATATTGTTAGTATTTACCAAATATTGTATCATTTCTGTGATTTTAGAAAATAATGCATTATTTTCTGGATATTGTTATCCTTTTTTAAGCGTATGTATCATTTTCTAAATATATTTAGTGTATTATTATCTGCAACAATAATACGCATAACATTTTTTTATATATCATTTTCTACAACTCGTAATTTAAAGGGAATTACGTACCAGAATTTGTTGAAGCAAAAATTGTATACAAAAAATCGTGATGCAACTAACGCGCCTCAAAGAAAAATGAAAAATCGATCTTTAACGTGCAAAAATCACCAAAAATAGCTTGAAAGTCGTCTTCTTCCCGGTGTGAATCTTTTTAATATGATTGTGTGTATACACAAAATAAGTTATTTTGTATGTATTCACAAAATCTGCTCAATTATAATCAGCATCTGAAAATAAAAGAATACAAATTTTAAAATAAAAGATATGATAACATAACAGTCCTTCCATATATATATTGAGTTGTTATTACTATTAACTAGAAGTATATATGTCAAAAAAAATTAAAAATTTAAAACATAACCTAATGGAATACGAGACAATTGAAAAATGTATACACATCTCAAATAACTTAACATTTTTTCTAGTAAAATTATTATAATACTCTCAATTAAGAAAGTTAACTCTCCTTATAAAAATTTTAAAAAAAAAACAATGCTAATATTCTAAACATTACAATTTAAAAGTATATATATATATATTAGTTATTTTAATAAAAAGCAAAAAACTATTATAAAAGAATTTCTCAAATAAGTTAATTTTTTATTTTTTTTAAAAAAATTAAATCTTTTAAAAGCTGAACTTTTTAAACATCTCAAACTTAAATCGCTCATTGGTTTCATATGATTTTTAATTTTCTGCTAAAATATTTTTGAAGAACTGAAGAATAACTCTGATATATATTTTTTTGAAAATGAGCTTTTTAAAAAAAAAAAAATCTTTCTTGAAAACAATTTCCAACCACGTTTGTCCAGATTTCTTCTTTTTAAATTTTTTTTTAATTTTCTAATCGGGTAGGGTTGCAACACAAACAAAATAAATAAATAAAAATATACAAAATAATGTGGGATTATCATTTTGGAACAAGAAATTCCTCAAAATACATTTTAATTACGAAAACATCGGCCTCATTTGTCGGCCTAACTTTCAGAAGTTTTTTATTTTTTTTATTATTTACCTTCAAATCAAATGATACAAAAATCATTTCATAACTATATAAAAAGCGGGACTCGACCGAATTTTTCTCCTCCCATCGACAACTAGTAAATTACTAAAATGCCCTTCTTAGTAATTGTAATATTTGTAGCCGGAAGAAGCCAGGCTTCTCCTCCTATGGCTCTGGACAAAATTACAAATTTACCCTTAATTAATAGAAAATTTTATAATTTCATTCTTTTGTTTCAATCCTGATAATATCTTTAACAAATTTTATTTATTAAACCTTCCATAATTATTTTAATTCATATGTTGTTATTGCATATATTTAATAGGCATACATTATCGATACATTGTATATAAGAGAATAATTGTAATAATCATTAGATCATATTTAATTTTGGTGATAAAAATATTATTAACAATTAATTGCGTATATTTATTATAAATATTTTTAATTTTAACTTTTGTAATATGATACTTTACATCATAATATTTATTGTTAAAATCTTTTAACTATATACAAAGATGGAAGAAGCCATGGTTTCACCTCCTATGGTTCTTGAGATAGAATTACAAATTTATTCTTAATTAATAGAAAAATTATAATTTTGTCATTTTGCTTTAATTCCAATAATATCTTTCGCAAATTTTATTTATTAACTCGTGTATAATTATTTTAATTTATATGTTGTTATTGTATATATTTAATAGGCGTATATTACCAATACAATATATAAAAGAGGTTGATTATAATGATTATTAAAACATATGTAATTCTGGTGATAGAAAGTATTATGCATAATAATTATAACTATTTTTAATTTTAACTTTTAATATATGATACTTTACATTATAATATTTATTGTCAAAATTTAAAATTAATTAATATTAACCATATAGTAATAATTATGTTTATATATCGATAAAAATTAATTTAGCACATGCAAAGTATGTGACCAACACTAGTAGGTAAAAATAAAAAACCTTTAAGCAGACATACAAAGATAAAAAATTATTTTTTTATCGTCACTAAAAGTTATAATCAAAATTGCTAAAAACATTTGTACATATACAAATCCAAGAAGAATAATATTTTTCTCTCTAAAAAAAATAAACCAAACTATATAAAGTGAAATAAAAACCAAACAACTTAGCTTAATAGAAAGCATTAACTTTCTACCCAAATATAATAGCAAGAATATTAATAAGAAGCATGTTGAGTCTCATATAAACAACCTACTAATACCGAATAAAGATTAATATATTCAATTTTTTAAATAAATTATTAGGGTCTTTCTTAATACTTTGTTTGGGTTTATGATTATAGACGGACTCAAGATAGAGCCAAGGGGACAAGTGGTGGTGGGCCGCCACCTCTATAATTTTTAAAAATATTTTTACTATATTATATTATTTTTTAATATTTTTTCTAAATTATATAAGCTTCCCACCATAGTATTTTCTAAACAAATACTAAATAGATTGTATAATGATTGATGCTTTTTTTTGTTAGCTTATTAAATGATAATTGATGTTAAACATTTTTTTAGTTACGAGACGTGTTGAAAAAATAAGAAAGTTAATAATTTATTTTCTTTTAGATTCATTTATTTTGTATTGACTTTACTAGTTTCAATAACTATAACACAACGTACATTGTTAATTGTGAAAATTGCGAAAATTAAACTACGCAATAGAATGAGTATGATTTTTAGCAAGTTAATTATTTTTATTGAGAAAGACATTAGAAGAAATTTTTAGTATCAGTACTTTTATTGATGCCTTTAGTAATATAAAAGAATATTAAACACAACTCAAAATACCTCATTTTAAATAGATTGATTGATTTAAAATTACTATTTTTGTACTTGCATTGAATATAATTTTTCTCCTTCTATGCAGATAAAAATTAATGTTATAGTTTATACTTTTTAAAAAAAATTACTAATATATATGATCGCCATCCCTAAATTAAAATTTTAAATCCGTCCCTTGACAGACTAAAGAGGCAGATAAGAGTTGCCGTGCCGCGCCCCAGACTGCGAGTCACGCGAAAATCCCAAGAACAACTGCCAAAACCACATAAACAAAAAAAGATGAAAATTATGGAGCCCAAATTAGGACTGTTCAAAAATTCGCCCAACCCACCTAACCGTCCCGTATTCGCCCACATCGCATCAAACCCAAGCAAATTAAAAGCACAGAGCAAGGCAAATTGGATAGTTGAAAAATAGACCACACGGGTTGGTTGATGGTGACAGTTTCAATCACTTCCACCGCTATTTAACCGTCACATCCGCATATAATACTTATTACGTAATTATTTTTATTTTATTGTTAATTTATAGTTCATAATTTCTAACCTAATCATTAATTCCGTAAAGCATAAATAGAAAATTAAAAATTAAAAATTCTAAATCTTAATATCTCATATCAAAATATCTTTCTAATTTCTCTAAGCCAAAAATAATTTTGATTTTAATTTTCTATAACAGTGAGTCAGTGGCTTCGTGAGCTACTGACTTATGTTTATTTATTTATTTTATCTTTTATTTAGTGTTTATTACTTTATATTATAAATGTAAGGTGTTTATTTTTATTAGTACACAAATATATTGTTGTAATATTTGTTTGAATCTTTACATGAATATTTTGTTTAAACTGATGTAGTCTCTATTTTAATCTTGGATTAATTAATATTTTAATAAAATATTTATTTAATTTTTAAACCGCCAATTCGCTCAATTCGCCATTGCAAAACCGCCAAAAAAATAACGAATCCGCCAGTTTTATAAAACGGATGATTCGACGGTGGATTGAAATTTTTTATACTGCCATAAATAGTTTGGTTAATGAATTTTTATTTAATTCGCATCGTGCCATCCGCGCACACCCCAAGCCCAAATAAGGCTAGAACCTTTATAAAAACGTACTACCGATAGTTTATTTGATTTAAAAGAGTAGCCCAAGAGACTACGGTTATGGCTTCAAAGTCAAGTCTTTAAAATAATATACATGTTTTAGAAAGAAAATCTTTTAAAAGATGTGTAAGCCGTTCTAAAATCTCTCTCGAGCACAAGAGTTTTGAATGAAGTCTAAATATTTGAAAACCTTTTCTGCAAACTGTCATACAACAAGCCCATGGTTTCTCTTGAAAACATAAAATATGCTTACATCCATAAGAATTTATATATATGCTTTATAACATGTTATAATCTAACATGAAAGATATACAGAAAGGTATAAACTACCTATCAAGACAAAATAAAAATCTTATCATTAGCCACCTCCGAGCACTTTAAGGTCAACCTATAGGATCACGTTTACCTGAAAAAAAATTTATAACAAAATCTCACACCGTGAATCGAAACCCGATAGAAATAGACTTTAAAACTGTAAAGCATGATATGCAGTCATATGGTGGGAGCTAACTTAACCACAAGCCCAAAAAGATTTTTTGTCCGAAAAATCAAGAGTTTTTCATCAGGCTAACACCAGCCTCAAAACGGTTTTACATCATAAAATCTCAAGTTTTCATCATTAAAATTAGCGTATCAGCAATGCAGATAACGTTTTCACAGTAAAAGAAAAGCAGTAATCAAAACGTTATTTTCCACTCGGATCACACACCGAGTAAAGAGAAATGATATTTTTCATTCAGAACACACACAGCTGAGGAAAATGATACAATGATATAATGATTCCTATGTACCAACTCCGTCACAAAGGTATAGAGGCAACAGCTATAGACTCCTGCCAATTACCCAATCCCTAAACATTATTGGACCGATCAGGTAATGACAAGTTCTATACGAGGCCACCACAACGTAACTGCTTAATTTACAGGCCAAAAATCCGAGGGTACAAAGCACTCAATCGCTTAATTTACGGAGATTAACCCGAAAGTACAAAGCACCTACTCTGCGCACGTTTTTAAACTTTCACCGAGGAAAACTCGTGCCAAATACCCTCTATCCCGATACATTTAGAGAATTATTTTAAATCAACCCGTAACTCGACTACAAAAATATTTTCACAATTTATACATTAAACATTTATAAAGATCCATCCATCAATATGGAGATCAACAAAAATATTTTCAAAATGCTCTTCTCCATTTTCAACAAAACGTTCCAAAATTGATATTCAACCCCGATGGTTAGCTCCAAACCTCCAAAACATAATTTGTCGAGATTTTTTTACAAAATCACAATTTTTTACTGCTTTCAAGAATACCCTTTGAAAACTCAACATCCACAAGTCATATGATATAATAACCTAAGAAAAGAGAAAAATATGCATTTTACCCAAAAAACTAATATTTAAACATAAATATGATATTTAATGTATTTTCTACATCGTGAAAACACATATAATTGCATGAATTACTCTTTAACAACAGTAGAGTTTAGAATCCTACCTCGTTGAGCCAAAAGTTCAACGTCTCAAAAATCGAACATCAGCGAAACAAAATTCTGTCTAGATAAACACGAAACCCCCGGCACCAACACCAAGAATCCGCAGTCCAATCGCTAAAAACCAAGCCCTGGGCCCATCAAAATCTAGAGAGAAGGTAGAGGTTTTGGAAGAGAGAAACCAGATCTGAAAACGAAAATATCCCAAAATATCTCCAAAAGGTGATATTTATAGAAATTTCCAAAATATCTCGGGTCAGTCGACTGAAAATTTTTTGAAAAATCAAAAATTTTCCACAAACACAGGTCAATCGACTGGACCTCCCAGGCCAGTCGACTAAAAAGCTACTGAGAGACATCAGTCGACTAGAAACATCTCATCAGTCGACTGAAAAGTTTTTGCCAAGCTTAAAAACACTACAGTGATCACGTCAGTCGACTGGATTACCTCCCTCAGTCAATTGAACCCTTTTGCTAACCGAAAAATAACCTCGAAACGTTTTTCAAACCCCTAAACCAATCAATCGAATCACCCCCTTTCAAAAACCGTGGATATACACAAGTCCAACAACCTCCAATAAGATTGTAAGATACCTTTCGTCCGATTAAACGTAACCAAACACATTTTAAGAACATTAATTCCAACTCCTTATCAACATTTAAATCATTCACGAAAAGAAACGGGTCGGGGTCTCGCATGCCGCCTACCCAATGTTTTAATTCTTTTTTCATAATTGCATTAATATTATTTTAAAATATTTCAAGATTATAAAACTTTGTCTTTCTAAACTTTTTAAGCATTTAATATTTTTTCTTTAAGAGATTTTAAGAACTATTTGTCCCCCTAAATTAAATTTCAACTCATATCCTGTTGATGATTACATCACCTGGAACCTCGGGCTGGTGTTGTGGAGCAATACATAGCACCGTGCTTTACAGTTTGAATAATTTAATTTTTGAACATATTTGTACGATCAAATTAATTTATTATGTAAAAATTATTAAATTTGTTATCTATTTGAGAAAATAAAGTTGATCGTATATTTGTAACTATATGATCAAATGACATTTGTATATTTTTTTTTAAAATATTATATTTATCATGTATTTAGTTGTACACAAATAATATCTAATTATCTAGCCATAGATCTTTAATTAAATTTATTCTTTATTTAGGATTAATTGAGTTGATACCTTTAGGATTAAATTTATTCTTTATTTAGGATTAAATTTATTTAGGATTATTTAGTTGATACTTTTTTTGGTACGCTAAAAAGTTATATAAATTCAATTTTAAAAATTATATTCGAGATCAACGCAAATGATACATTCTATTTGTTTTTTAATCTGATTGATACTTTTATCAGTAAAAAAAATTAAACTTATTTTTTATTTAAAAAATGTGTCAAGTTTTGTATTTAAATATGTACACTCACATTTTTCAATAGAAAATTAGAAGAGGGAGTGACGCAAATAGAAATTAAAAGTACGCGTGGAAAAGATCAGTGTTGTTTTTAGCGGTGGAGATGGTGGCCACGTGGCATAAGTCAGGCATTTATATTAGCCGTCAGAAGCGTTTGGTCACCAACCGGATTGATCACAGCCCAAAGCATGCTTTCTTTGGAAGAATTAATTATTGGGTAATTTAGAAGCATCGTGTAATATTATTTATAAAATATTTTTATTTAATAATATAGCTAAAAACTAGTAGAAGTATTTCTTTCAAAAATTATGTCTTTTAATTTTAATGTATTAAAAGTCGTTAAATCATGTAAAATCTCAAAATATAAAAATTTCGAGACATAGTTAATAATTTTTAATGTATTAAGATAAAAAATATATATAATTTTTGATACAAATGACTTCTGGTGAGGAGAAATTATTTAATAAGTAGAGAATACCACAGTAATATGGTGAGATAATGTGTTCATATAATACATAAGTGCCATGAGTTTTTATAATATAGAGTCATAGTATAGTGTAATAATTACTGCTTATTTAGGTAGGATCCAGGGCCGACTTTAGGGGTATGCGAGTAAGGCCACCACCTAGGGCTCCTCATTGTTTGTTAAAATTTAGGGGCCTATTTGTATTTAAATTTAATATAAATATATTTTAACTTTTTTGTTATTAATAATCTTAAACGGAGCACAAAAAGTAAGTTAGTTACTTAGTTTTACTTGTATGTTTTTGGCCTTAAGTTCAAATCTTATTATCTTCTTTTTGTTCAATTTATTTTAAGCTGCAATAATTTTAATATTATCTTAAGTCATCGATAATTTTATAATGCAAAATGATATAAATAAAATATAAAAAATAAAATTTATGATCATAATATACTTAAATCATAACTATCTAATACTAAAATATTAATTCTATTTTTGCCCATTGTAATCGAACACAAAATATTGACTAAAAAAATTATTTTATTGTTAAAAAGTTAATAATATATAAGTTGAAAGCTTGATGTATAAGTGATACTATATTCTATTTAATTTTTTTAGTAAATTAAATTTTATTAAAGCATGACTACAAATATATTTTGTTCACTTAAATTTTTATAATTAAATTTTAAATTTATCTTAAAATATATTGAGGCCCCGTATTGCAAACTGGCTTTGGGCCTCAAAATCTTCAGGATCGACCTTGGTTAGACCACTTATAAAATTATGAATGCATGGCACATATGTATTTGTTAAGCACACCACATCAGCATTTTGATGTGGCGTTCGTTGCCAATTGAATAACTTTTCTTTCATGAGATGATATTGATCTACTTTTACTGGATAGATGAGAGATCAAGTGTGACTCACTTTATATGTATCGAATATTTTTAGTTATTGAAAGAATTATGTAAATAATCTTATATAGTATTTTGAAAGTATATAATAATTTATTCTTTAAAAAAACTATTTAGTAAGTTGGAATGCTACATTAACATGTTGGTATGATATGTCTAATTCATACATATATATTATACATATTTTTTAAATAAAAAATCATACAAATGTGTAGTAATTATTTGTTTCCTCAAATAGAGTCATTGCAAAAAAAAATCAAAACGAACTGGTAAATTAATCTGGATCGGACAATTTAGTTCGATTCTATATTAAAATAGTTTGATTTTAGTTTTTAATTTTTTAGAATCATTGATTACAATTTGATTCTCGATCTTTATTCAAAATAAATAAATAATTCTAATCGAGCTGGACCATTTTTTTCTTCCGCTAGGCAATTGGGGGAGCGGGAACCCAAGGTATTGAACCTGGGTGATAGATATGGGGTAAGGAGCTCAAGTCAATCGAGCTATCCTCCACATCTACTAAATCATTTTTTTAAGAGTATATATATTATATATATTTATATTTTTTATTTTTTTTAAAGTCATTTTACAAATTTTAGTCCAAATAATACATAAACAATTTAGGTTAAAAGATTAATATAAAATAACTATTCCTGCATTTTAACACAATTTTTTTAAACATTTAACGGTTAACGCGTTATTAAAAAATGAGAGTTTCAAAAAATAAGTTGTTTATTTTCTTTGTAATTGATTGCGGCTGCATTAAATGACCTCTTATTTGTAGTTTTTAATTTTATGATTCTAAGCAATAATTTGAGCTAAATTTGTTTGGATTATGTATTTGATAAAATTAATTATTTTATCTTTTAAGTTTTAAAAATGGAGAAGTAAAACTGAACCAAAACTAAACCATTTTTACGGACCAATTCTTGTTTTGTTCCGTAACGACAACGGTTTAGTTTTGATTTATAAATTTTTAAAATTATTATTAATTGTTTGATTCTTCAATTTGCTTAAAATTGAATTTAATTCTATTTGTGTGGACTTCTAGCTACTTATTCCTAAAAATAATCAACATACACTAAATTAATATGTTAACGTGATATTGTCGAAAATAATTTTTTTTATTAATTAAGAGCTGTGAAATTTTTTTAGAATAAATTACACTGATTTTTTTTGAAATTTTTGATAAAAATAAAAATCTTTCATGTAATTTTAAAAATATTAATAACTTTCTCTCAGATTTAATTTTAACATCAAATGGACCTAATAATTAAACAGTTAAAATGATAAGTTTCATGGTTTAGGGGTGATTTCAGGAGTGATTTTGAGATGACGTGGTTTTAGAATGGTTTATAACTAAAATTTTAATAATTTGACTCATTTAATGTTAAAATTAAATTTTAAAAAATATTAATATAATTTTTAAAATTACATAAAAAAAATTTATTTTTGTTAAAAACCTCGGATCAGTTAATTTACCCAAAATTTTATTAACTAAAATATTAAGGGACTTATCGCAAAGCATTATTAATTATTTAAAATTTGATCTTTTGTTTAATTTCCCTTTCCAAAAGGAAAGCGACAAGTGTCCTCCATAAGCTAATTATTTTTGCATTGACTTATCGCCCCCTATTGCCACTTTCCCCATTAATTTGAAACAGCGCCGGCTCTAAAATTTTCGGGATTAGTTTAAAATATGAATTTTAATAAATTTTAAAATTAATTATAAAAATTTAAGTAGATTAAATATATTTGTACTCTCGACTCAATAAAATTAAATTTATAAAAAAATTAAATATAATATAGTGCAACTTATATATCAAATTTTTAACTTATATATTATAAATTTTTTAACAATAAAAATTAATAATATAGAATTAAAAAATTATGACTTAAATATATTTTGATCATAACTTTAAATCTATATAAAAAAAGATTAAAAATAAGGATTCTAATTTGATGTATAAATTTTCTATATATAAATATATAAATAAAAGTATTATAACTTTGTTTGTTTAGCAGATAATCTTGTAATTTTTAATAGTTAGTTTAACTATTATAGTTTAACTATTATAGTTTCACGTTAAAATATTTTAAGTTTGAATTATTATTATAATTTGGTTATTACATTATAAATTTTAAAAGTTAATTTGTTGTTTTATTGACTATTAAAATTTTATGATGATAACATTTTAGTTTTGAATCACTACTATATATTTATCGTTAAATTAGATGTTTTTTAAACTTCGTGAAGTATTCATACTGAGAACTTGAAATTTGAATAAAGATAATATGAGAAAACTTCGTGAAGTACTCGTACTGAGCACTTAAAGTTTGAATAAAAATAATATGAGTTTGACATGTCCAATAGAATTAACATCCATCTAGTATTTTAAAATCCAAAGAATGATAATACTAAAATAAATCGTTATTAATTTATTTTTTGTTGTTCTTTGGCTAACCTTTTATGTTCAAAAAAATTTAAAATTTTAATGAATAAATCAAACACAATATTCTTTTTAAATATTATGATAAGTATATTCTTTTTAACTTCTCATATTCTTTGGCTAACTTCTAATATTATGATAAGTACATTCTTTTAAATTTCTTGAAATATTCTTTTTAAATAATTTTTATTTTAAAATTTTAAATTATGAATACATAGAGGGTTCATTTCAAAATTAAACTTTAGGCCCCACAAATATCCTCTTCTTTAATTGATTGAGTGAGGTGAGTTTCATTAGAGGTTCGGCTTCTCTCTAGTAATTTGGGTATCCATAGAAGAGTTTAGTTCGAACAATAAGATTATATTATTTTGACAGATCTTGAAAATTATGGGTTATGTTTGTTTTAAAATAAAATATTTTTTTAATAAAATAATTTTTATAAAAAAATATTTTTTCTTTTTCTTTTTTAGTTCGTGTTCGGTTAATACATAAAAAATACTTTTAAAATAAAGTTTTTTTTATTGTTAGATAAAAAATATTTAGATCTGGTCCGATATCTCTTGGAACATCGTTACTGTTTAGAATAGCTTTTTGTGATTTTTTTTTGTTTTTTTTTAACTCTTTTACTTTTTAGTGTAAATTTCTTATTTTTTTGATTCATCGTGATAAAATGAATCTAAAAGTATAGCCATTTTAATTAGAGTTAAAAAAAATTTACTAAAGAAGAAAAAAAACCTTAAAGTGTTTTTAAAGGCTTTTTTCTTTTTTCGTCTCATATGATTTTTTTTTATTTTTTAGTCAACTTATTTATTTATTTTTTTAATTTCTTATGAGAGAAATTTTAGAAGTATCATTATTTGAACTAGTGTAATTTTTTTTACTAAAAACGCAAAAAGTCACATACAAAATTTTAAAAAGCTATCTTAAACAGTAATAACCATTGCCTTAGCTTTTGTGTTTTTATTTTAAAAATTGATACAAAATCTAATGCCTCATTTGGCTGTATTTTTTAAAAATTATTTTTAAACAAATATTTCAAAATAAAATTTTGAATTATTTTTATAATATTTTGAAAAGTAAAATTGCGTTTGATTGTCAAAACTGAGAGTTATTTTTCAGTATTTCAAGTCTTACGATTGAGAGAAAAAAGTAAAAATAATTTTAAATTATTTTTAAAATTTTTAATTTTTATGTCCTTTTTCAAATCAATTTCTAAAGATAGTTTTCTAAAAATTGCTAACTTTTATCTATTTTTGGATAATCTTCTTGAAAAAAAATAAAAATAAAAATTACAACTAAACAAGGCCGAAATATCTGAGATGGTTGTTTGACTCAAGACACATCTCTTGAAATAATAAAAACTAGCTTACCAATTTATTTAAAAATAATAATTTTATCGTATGATATATAATATTTTATTAAAAAATTTATTTTACTTACTTTTTATTAACTGAATAGTAAAAAATAAATTAAATATTTTATGGTAAAACAATCAGAAACTAAAGATTTAAACCGGACCCCACAACATTGGATCAAAATAGAAGAATTCTACCAAATATTAATTAAATGGAGAGTGTCTGACCCAATGGATAGACAAACTAAAATCCATGCATTAAAATCAAATTATAAAAGTAACCCTATATATGTCAAACATAAATTTTTATCTTCATCAATCCATTTCTAGACTGGAGAAAATATATTTCCTTCATTAAGATGCAATAAATCCTAGTGTTTTGACTAATTAAAGAGAAAGGATATCTTATTCCTCCTCCAAGGGAGTGAAGAAAGAAGGGTTCTTCTCCTTTAAGAGATGCAGCTAACCCTGGGGTGTGTAAATAATTTGTTATTTTATTTTAATTTATGAATTTGCCCCAACTCAAATATAAGTTAGGTTAGGTCGCTTGAGTGAACAAAATGAGAAACTTAGTTAGTTACGAGTTATGTTTCTTCTAATCGCCATCAATTCAATTCAACCCAAAGTGCATAATGTATTTATTAGTTATCGAATTCATACCCACGATGAATACTATATATATATATATAATGCAATAAGTTTTTTAGGGAATAAATTTTTAAAAAGTAATTCTAAAGTTTTATAAACTTTCAACATGCTAAACTGCCTAGTGCCTACATGGCGAGTTAAAGTTAACAAAAATTCATTCAACTTATTAGTTTTGACAATTAGTGGATTGATAACGAGTTAATAAATTATTTATAGGTTGTTTGAAAATTCTCACTCAACTTACTCTAATTCAATCTGCACTCATCCCTCATTATCGATAAATTACCAAGTATTCTAAAAGTAATATATAAACGATGTCATGTGATACTTGCGATAAATAAATAATCGCAACTTATATTATATGGGTCGTCTTTTATCTCCAAACCACACTCAACAAAAGTAACTTATCATATCTTTACCATAAAATTTGTCACAACCATATTAGATGAGAGTACGTTATAAACTTACCACATGATACTTTAGAAGTACCGAATAATTATTTATAACTGTCTCTCTTTTCTCAGTTGTGATGATCCTTTTTATTTTCCCATAGATATAATAGGAGTGCAAAAGAAATCTGAAAACCTGGATAACTGAACTGATTTGACCATTATGGGTTTGGTTGATTCGATTTTTACAAGAAATTAGCATGATTCTGGTTTTTAAAAAAGAAAAATGAATAATATTGATTTGGTTCCTAGGTTAGTTTTGGGTTAACTCGAACCAATCAGAGAATCGAACTATATAGATTCGATTAATATATATACATATATAAAAGAAAAAAAATATTAACTATTAAATTACATAAATAATTATTGTGATATAGAAAAACTAAAAAAATTTCTAACTTTACAAATTAAAAAAAAGTAATTAAATTAGATAATTACTATTAATTGTTATTTATTTGTCATATGTCATTTATTTTTATGAATTATTTCAGTTTGTTAGATTTGTCATTTATTCCATTAAATAGATTGTAAAATAATTACTCTAAAATTTTATTTTATACTTCTATTATATTGTATAAGTATTAACACTTATTTATTATTTATTTTAAATATTTAAAACTTATATATAAAAAAAAAATTATTCATACAAAATAATTTTTAAAATTTATAAAATCGTAGTTCCAAAATGATTCAACCCAATTTTTATCGGCCGCTGTTAACTATTTATTTTTTGATACAAACTCCAACTATGCTAAGCTCTTGTTTAGGCCAAATGTTGAGAATTTTACCTGTTTTCGTTTTTTAATTTTTTTTAATTTTTTTAAATCATTTTAACTAGATGAACTTAAAAGGTAAGAATTCTTTATCAAAATATAAACAAATTATACTAAAGACAAAAATAAATAATATAAAATTTAGTTTATTGATTTATTTTAGTTTTTTTATTTTTTATGAATTTTTTTTATATTTTGATAAAAAAAATTTACTTTTTCGATTTATCTTGATTAGAGAAGTCAAAAAGTATAATAATTTAAATAAACAATAAAAAATTCACTAAAAATAAAAATAAATAAAATTAAATAAATAAATAAGTAATTATACCAAACATGGCCTACTTTTATTTCGCCTATTAAAAGCCAATGCTAGTGACATGAACCATTTAACTGTAAAATGTGGTCCCGTCCAGCGTAACTATGGTGCACGCATGTCGTCATGCCACCGTAGGTACTCATGATTTGGAAAAATTATTTTATTACGGAATACCACACCTACACGTTGATTGTTCAGTATTTTTAAATGGGATAATTAACTAGAAATTCTATTTAGGGAAATTATATTCCACTAAATTTTAAATACTTTTGTTATATTTTATTAGGACTTTTTAAAAAAAATTTATATATCGTGTAGATAAATATATATATATATATATATTTATTTATTTATTTATTTATTTATCTCTCTCTTTTTCTCATGTCTAGTTCGCACAAAGAACGACAATGACGAAAATAATAGCAACGAACGGAGACGATGACGGCAACGGATGAAGGCGACAGGGTGATGGCGGTGGTGAGATCTGTGATGGTGGTAGCAGTGGCAGTGGCGGAGAAGAGATTTGTGTGCTGATTTGATCATCTCTTTGATAAAATGTGTGGATGTTAGATATTTAGTATTGAAACAATATGAGACATTTGTCTAAAATGGTTCATTTGTCAAGTTCGTAGGCTAAATGTCTCATTTATATGCAAAATGTCTCATTTTGTTAACAAGATATTTTATGTAGTCATGTATGGATAATGAGATATTTGTTAATTTTGTAAGCTAAATGTCTTATTTGTCAAGTTTCTAGAAAAAATATTTCATTCGTGAAGTTTGTAGACAAAATGTCTCATTTGACGGTGGCAACAGTAGTGGTGGTTGTGGCGCGGTGGTGGTGGCAACGTAGTGGTGGGGTGGTGATGGTGTCGGTGTGATGGTGGTTGGGCAGTGGTGGTGGTGGTGTTGGCGGCAGCGACGGTGCTAGTGGCGGCGGTGGCAACGGGGAGTGGTGTTGGTGGTGGTGGGGGTGTATGATATTTATGAGTAATTTTTGTTTGAAAAATATAAAATATGACTTAATAAAATATAATTCTTAGGTGGGACTTATTAGAATACAATTTGCCTAAATGGGACATAACCCAAAATTACACTTTTTAAAATATTACATGATATTTTATTTATTTAATTATATTGCAAAAAATATTTTTTGTGGCACAATTTTAGCACACTTTTATTAGTAAGTGGGAGACAATGATAACTCCCTTAGTATGTATCGCATATTTCTATTTATCAAGAGTATTACATAGTAAATGCCACATAGTATTTTGGGAGTACCCAATAATTTTTTACTAATGTAGTGTGCTTTTTCAATAAATATGCGATATGTATCCTTTAATGTACGACCATGCAGATGCATGTGCAGTAATTATTGTATTGTAATATAGGTGATCAATTTCTTAAAATATGAGAAGTCTTGACAACTCAGTGGTTCACGGTCTCAATATAGGCTCCTCATCCATTGGTTAGCGGTTCGAGTCCCCCCTTCCCTCTTTCCCTTTCCCTCCGCTCCCCGCTACCCTTGTACTTCCAATCAAAAAAATTTCTTAAAATATATATAATAAAATATTTTATATTTTTAAATTATATGTGAGAGAATTGTATTTGAGTGGTTTACATCTTCTCAGTTTATAAGTGAACGGTGGAGATGATTTTGACACAAATCTAAATTTTCGCCCACTTCTCAAAATGTTATCAATTCATATTTTTTTATTTCTTTTTGCACATATTTCATTTGTAAGATATAAATATTTTTCTAAAGTTACAAATAATTAAACAAAATTAGCTAATAACTAATTATTAAATTATTAATATTACTTTTTATTTATTCTTAAATTATTAAAATTTAACAATTAAGTGTTTTTAGGCACGAATAATAACTAGTTATAAATATGAGTCTTGTATATTTTGATTTAAGACATTATATCAACGTATTATTATGATGTTGCTTATCTAACGAATAATTTTTGATGAGTTGGCCTATATTTTTTATATGATTAATTGAGTTTTAGTTCTATTTTAGAGGTATATAAGAGTTTTAGTCCCACTATTTTTTAGTTTTGAATTTAGTCATTTTTAAAAAAAAATTGGTTCTTTGGGTCCAATATGCCCTTATTCAACTGATGTGATTTTTTCTTTTTAAATGCTATGATTGCAAGCTGTAGTTTTCTATCTAACATGTGCTATTACTCCATTAAATTCCATGATAATAGAATATAATCACAGCACCGTATATTGACTTTATCTTGTAATTTATGGAAGATATTCAACTATCCGCTCCTCCACCGCCTTCTGCTCGTCCTCCTCCACGGGCTTCTCATCCTCTGCTCCGCCGTCACTGTTTCTAGATCAGTCTGCGCTGGCTATTTTGCACCACCGCCGCTGCTTCTCGTCGGTGCTGACCTTCTCTCTCTCTCTCTCTCTCTCTCTCTCTGATTTGCATAAGATTTGATCTGCCACCATCTCTCTAACATGGTGGTTCTAGTTCACCGCCACCCATCTTTTCCTTTCTCCTCCACCAACAATAATTATTTTTTTGATACATATTCTCTATACGATCGGTATGCAACTGATACAATTATCAGTAGCAAATTCTGTATTGAACAATTTTGAAAGCACTTATCTATTGAGCAATAATACAATTATCAGTTGCATGTTATTGCTAAATGCACAGAACTCCTATAAACCACCGATACATTTTATCAATTTAAAATTATGTTATAAGAATATATTTCAACAGATACTTAATAATGATAAATGTATCAGTGGCATATGCGTAGTGAACTGGAGTTGAAATGTATTGGTAATTTATGTTCTCTATGAAAATATTTTCACTAACCATTGATAAATGTATCAGTGATCACATCTAGTTGCGATGAGTTAAAATATATATTAAAATTAATAATTTGTGGATTTAAAAATGTATCAGATTTATGTGTATAGTGAAATAGTTTTAAAAATATATCGTTTGTATATGTTATGGCGATGAGTGATTTTGTCTAGCAGATAGAGAAAGAGGTTGTTTGATTTAAGGGGTACGCAATTTTTGAAATTTTTTTGAAAAGATTCCAAATAATAAGAGATAATATCTTTAAGAGAGATATATTAGACATAATAAAATAATTTTAAATTTGATGAGACCTAATCTATTAAAAAAAAGTACTGGAACTAAATCTAGCACTACTATAAAAAAAAAGACTAAGCTCAATTTTTTTATATTGTGAATTGATGTACATTTCGAAATAATTTTTTATTGTGAATTGTGAATAACTTGAAATAATTTCTCTTCAGTCTAGGAATAAACTAGATCGATCCAGTTGTGTTAATTTTAAATTTAAAATGGATTCAAGCTTTATTGTTATTGTGTAAATATCTATACAAGAAATTTGGATTGGGCCCATGGGCCTCTCGGACTTGGCTCAAGCTCAATGCAAGCCCAAGCCCGAGTACCTTAAGACTAAACTTGGGCTTTTTTTAAGAGTTCGTAGCCCAAATCGGAGTCTGAGCCTGAGCCTATCCCAAGCCCCAACAAGCCCCAATGTTATTGCATTTAATTATTTAAACTGTTCAACCTTAATATATTATAACTATTTGTTTATAACTTATTATATTATTAGTTATTTCTTATTATATATTAGTAACTAATAATATAATAAGTTAATAGCTAATAGTAATAATAACACGTAATAACTTATAAATTAATAAATAATAACTTATAAACTATAAAGTAATATATAAACTTTAGTTTATATTTTATAATAACTTATAAACTAATAACTAATAACTAATAACTAATAGCTTATTAACTATAAATAAACTTTAATTTATAATAAGTAAATTACTAATAACTAATAGGTAAAGTAATAACTTATAAATTACAAATAAACTTTAGTTTATAATAAATTAATAACAAATAACTAATAAGTAATTATAAATAATAATTTTTAATAACTTATAATAACATATAAACAAAAGTAATAAACTAATAAATAATTTATATACTAAATACAATTCAAAAAATAAAAAAAAGCTCAAAAAACCAGGCCAAGGCCCATATACCTCTAGGACTGAGCCTGGCCCAGGGTTTGTCCCTCCTAAAAAAGCTTGGTTTGGCCCGGTATCCCAAAATTTGACAGGAACCCGTCAGATTTGGATGGACTGAAAAGAGATTAGGTCAAAATTACACTCTTAATGATAAATACTTAAAAATAATAAACGATTATTTAACCCCAAATCCTACATTTATGATATCTGAGAGTGTAGTTCGATTTCAAATTTTTATTTCACGAACTCTTATTTGGAGAATACATTCTCAAAATGCCCCTATTTCTCTTTTGGTTCTCATCCGGCACAAATCAAAATTGCCTAATGGCTGCTAAACATGTGTTTGTGTTTGTGTTTGGGTTAGTTTATTTTTAAAATTTTTGATTTAAAAATTACAAAAAAATTAACTGATTTAGTTTATTAGGGTTTTTTTAAAAAAAAATTTAAATTTTTTTTTACATAATTTGATACCTACTTTTTTATAATAAAAAATTTTAAAAATTTAAAAATTACTAAAAAAAAAAAATTAATCCAAACACAGACTAAAATTGCACGGCTGCACCTCCAACAAAGCTTCCATTCCATTACAGAAACAAGTGGAGAAGAATCCAAAAGTGGGTTGAAGTTCGCATTTGCTGGTTCATTTTCAGAAGTGACTTCTCAACACACTCCAATTACATCGCATAAACACTGACATCGACAGAAAATCCCAAATTAGCTAATTAACTAATTATCAAAGTATTAATATAAATTTTTGTTTTATTTTTAAATTACTAAAATTAAATATCTAAACAAAATAGAATAATATGATATGACATTTATATGTATTAAAAATCTAGCCTTTAAATGAGACAACTTTGGTTTTTCATTTTCTCCTCTATCCTCTATCCTCTATCCTCTATCATGCTCTTATATGTCAAAAAAAAAAAAAGTGAAAAATAGACCTTCATTGATCATTCTCCTTTTACTAATTTAATAAAAAATAATTTAGTTTTTTTAATCATCTTTTAAAAAAAAAATTATCTCTATAAATTAACAAATTAATAAATTTATATTTTTAATTAAGTATCTTAAAATTAACTTATTAACTAATTATTGAACTAACGATATTATTTTAAATTTTATATTAAATTATTAAAGTCAAATAACTAAGTGCCTTTAAACACTAATAATAACTAATATATGTACAATTTATTAAGATTAGATTGTACAATCCAATCTCTTATTTTTTTCTTTTTAACTTAAATTTGCCTCGTGCACTCCTCTTGTGAGATTCACCGACTATTCTTTTATATTGAACTATTAAATAAGTTATACGATGATATTAAATGAAGCTACAATCAATACCATATTATGATAATTAAATCTTTAGACTATATCTTATTTTTTACAATGAGTAAAAATAGTTATATCTCATACTTAATTTATAACTAATACAATTTAATTTCATAGCCAGTTATCATATCGGATTAATATGTATTCTTTCCCATCATAAAGCTAATACAATTTAGTTCCATAATTTATTCTATTTTGCCTTATAACTAATACAAATCAATCACACTATTTATCTCATCATGTCAAAAAATAATTCTAAAATCAAACGAGACCTAAGCCGCTATTTGGGATGCCTAAAATATTTGGTTTTTTAAAAACTTTAACTTTAACTTTTAAAAAATCAAAATATGTTTAATATGGTCTTATATTTTTTTTCAAGTTGTAATATTTGATAATTGACACGGTAATTTTTTTTAATTTTTTAAAATAAAATTAACTTTTAAATTGAAGATATTATACATATTTAATTCAAATGAAAAGTTAATTAAGTCTTTGGAATGGTTATAGAAATTTTTTTAAGAAAAAAAAATAGTAAGTATTTTAAACATACCAAACACTATAGCATAAAAGCTATTTAAAAAAATAAAATGCCAAACAACACCTAAGGCCTTATTCGGGATTACTAAAAAAAAACTTAGATTTTAAGATATTTAGCTTTTTTAGGAAAAAAGGTAAAGTAAAAAAATATTAGATTATTTAGAATAATCTTTTACAGTAGCTTTTTAGTTTTTTTAGGTTTTTTATTAAAATATCTAATATGTTTTAGTTTTTATTTTTAAATTGAAATATTTAAAATAATTACATAATTTTTTTATTTTTAGTAGTAGGATTAACTTTTAAAATTAAGTGTGTTAATTATAGTAATTATACTATAAAAAAAAGTAACGGTTGTTTAAGAGGTATATATAGCCTTTTTATTCTTAAAAAAAAATGCTAAAAAATTAATTGACTCCTTAAATAAATCAAATAGTATAGCTTAAAAAAGCCAACTTCTAAGTTAAACCAAACAGACCAATTAAATAGTATAATTATATATTTTTATTTTTTTAAATTATCTCGATGAAATAAATTAAAAAAAATAAAATAAATTAATTAAAAAATATAAAAAAATTCACTTAAAATAAAAATAAATAACATAAAATTTGACTTGTTATTTTATTTTGACTTATTCTTGTCTTTTTGAATTTTTTTATATTTTGATTATTTTCTTACTTTTTAGATAATTTTAAAAAAAATCAAAAATTATAATAATTTAGTATAAAAATAAAAAATACTATTAAAAATAAAAATAAATTAAATAAAATAAATAAATCATTATCGAAACGGGACCATTTATACAAATTATTATATAGAACACTCGTGGGATTGATCATCATCAGCACAAACCTCCATCGTTTCCCTTTATATTGGCCATCCCCCAGCACTATCATCACTTTGTCGGCCTCTCTCTCTCTCTCTCTCTCTCTCTCTCTCTCTCTCTCCTACACTTATTTCCAGCAAAAAACCTAACTCTTGTGGTCTCCGCTGATCATAGTTCCTATTTTTCTTTCTTTCCTTCTTACAGAAAATCAGATCACTCCATCTCTCTCCTCTCTCCATCTAACCCAGAGTTCTAAATCCCCATCCTCTTTTTCTCTCTATCTCAATTATCCAGAGTTTTAAATCCCAGTATTAGAATCACTACTATGGTTATGCATTAGTCAAATTTTATTAAATCTCAAATCCTAAATCACACTATTATATCAGTAAATATCAAACAGTTTTCAAACCACTAATTCCGTATGGATTAGGGTTTCATAAACAGTTGTATAAGTTAATATCGAACAGATTTGAAATTACTGTATTGATATCAGTCGATATCGAATAGTATGAGTCAATTAGTCGATAAATCGACAAACTGATATTTAAAAACTTCAGCTCAGCTTGCGTTTGTTGCTCTGTTCATTACGATCGTCTCTCTCTCTCTCTCTCTCTCTCTCTCTCTCTCTCTCTCTCTCTCTCTCTCTCTACTAAGAAAAGTGAACAAAACAGAGCCCACACAAGAACCAGTAGTTACACAAACAGCAAAAAGATCATACCTTCAAACCCCATGAGATCGTTCGGTTCTGCACCGGAATCGGACGATGTCTCCGACGAACGCCTCGCCCGGAAAAATTCTCCGGTAGTCTCTCACAGCCTATGGAAAACCCGGGCCGGAACCGGACTGTCCGCCCTTATCCGGTCACTTCTCAGTTTTGTTTCCTTTCCATCCACCATCATCCCGGCGTGCCGGTGGATCAGCATACCAACGACCCAGATCTCTGTAACTCCCTCCTTAGGCCGGAAAGTCACCGGCACACTGTTCGGCCACCGGAGAGGGCACGTCAGCTTCGCTTTTCAAGACGACCCGCGATCCGAACCCGTTTTCCTGATCGAACTGGCGGTGTCGACGTCGACGTTGGTGAAAGAGATGTCGTCGGGGTTAGTCAGAATCGCTCTGGAGTGCGAGAAAGGAACGATGGGGCGTGGCCGGCCGGCGAAGCTGTTCGACGAGAAAGTGTGGACGATGCACTGCAACGGGAGGAACTGCGGGTACGCGCTGTCACGCGAGTTGGTAGAGTCGGATTGGCACGTGCTTGGCGCCGTCAGGAGCGTGTCGGTGGGGGCCGGTGTGATTCCGGCGGTCGACGACGGCGGGAAGGGAAGTGGGTCGGAAGGGGAGCTTCTGTACATGAGAGCAAGGTATGAACGAGTCGTGGGGAGTCGTGACTCGGAGGCGTTTTATATGATGAACCCGGATGGGAACGGTGGACCTGAACTCAGCATATTTTTTCTCCGAATATAAAATATATTCGGATAAAAAAAACTTTAAATATTCAGGTCAATTTGCATATAATTCGATTAATTCTGAAGTTCTGAACTTAACCACCGAATAACTTTCAATAGTTTTGCAGAATCGAAGTGAAATTCCGAAGATAACGACTTGAACGAATTTTTACTATTTTCAAAGATTCGATTCGGTGATATTGAAAATCAAATTCAAGACCAGACTAGCCAACCTCTGTGAAAGAAACCCTTTGGTACTATGTACTGTTTGGATACCGAATGTAAATTAGATTTTAGACTTGTTTGTAAATTTATTTTATTTACTTATTTTTTTAAATTTTTTTTAGTAATTTTATTCTCATTTGATCATTATTTTTATGTTTTAGATTCCTATTCTCACGACAAGCTAAAAAAAATTAATAAAAAAATATCAAAAGATATAAAAGTTGCATACAAGATAAAAATATGTCATTATTTTGATTTAAAAAATATATATTTCCATTTGTCTAAATATTTGTTTGGTCTCTACTTTTTCATTTATCATTTTCCTCCCTAATTAGTATGATGGGTATAGCTGCCCAATCGCACCCCACTTTTTTCAAATTTTATCATCCAAATTAATTGAAAAAATTTAAAAAAATTAAAATATTTTAAAATAAATTACATTTATTTTCTTTAAAATTTAAATTTATTATAAAAATTTCTTTTGTAATTTTTAAAATTATACTAACATTCCATGTTAGTCTTCTGAAACAAACACGGTCAATAAAAAAATATTTTTTTTATATTTATCCTTCAATTAAATAATAATTTTTATACTTAATTTTTAATTTTTTTTTAAAAACTAAAAATTATTCTTGACTTCCACATATCCTCGTCTTCTTCCCACAAAACCCTAATGTTCCAAGTGAAACATCCTCACACTGAAGCATCCCCACAATAACTACCACCCCTCCACCCACTTCTCTATTAATAATCTCCCTTTCGCCACAATTCTCAGTATCCATCTCAAAAAAGAATGCTCTTTAGAAGAGTATCTCTATAAAATCTTCAAATAAAAAGGATTGAAATCATCAATTTTCTTTGAAATTTTTCATTAGTATGTGTAATTCAAATATCACCACCACAACCACCGTGACCACCGCAAGCGCCGTCGTTGCAGACAGACCAAAAACTTCAAAAAAAAAACCCACCACAAACCCACTTCTTTTTCGATCTTCCGCCGCTTCCAACCGCCAAAAACTATTGATAGAACCCAAAACCCGCCGACCCAAAAAAGCAGGCGGGCGAATTCATCATCACCAACCAGTATTATCCAAACAATTCGGAGATCATCACCGAGATCAAAAAACTGTTCAGACTCTCTCTCTCCATAGCCCTAACCGCCCTCATCTTCTACTCTCGCTCCATCTCTCCATGCTCTTCTTGGGCCACCTTGGCGACATCGAGCTCGCCGCCGGCTCTCTGGCCATCGCCTTCAGAGATCAAATTAGAAGGTGGATTAACAAGAAAAAGTGTGGGAAGAGAAGAAACAGAGATTGAGGTTTCCATTTTTCCTTCTTTTTGTTGGAAATGCGGCAACACCATTTGGGCTCTGTTCTAATCTCCGCCAGCGTTCTCCGCCAATCACCAGCACTCTCACTTCTATTCTTCGAAGAATGTTTCTTTTGCCGATTGGGATGGTCATGCGGTTGTCTGACATACCTAATTTACAAATTGGGGATATAGAGTAACAGTATGGAGAGACAAGTTTTGGAAACCTAGGGTTTTGTTTTAAAGCTCTGATCGTAGTGGGAGAAGAAGACGTAGAAGGCGAATCGTTGGTGCAACTCGAAGGATATGAAGCCGGCGTTGGAGAAAGTATGGACAGAGAACTACAGACCATAGTTC
>JAOTRH010482430.1:0-25255 GCA_034768845.1 Heliamphora exappendiculata | reverse complement strand
AGAACGAAAACTTCGTTGTGGAAGTCGTTGTGTGAAGCCTGTTGTCTCGGTTTATTGCTAAGGCGACACAGTTCAAGGCGCTACCGCCCACCTATTTGCCGGTAAATCCGATAGGTTTTCACAATGGAAGGTTCAAGGCTAACTGCTACCTATCCTATGCATGGACTTTCAGTTGTCTATCTCTCGTGCAGTCAGCTTTGTAATATGGGTTTGTACTCCCGCCAATTTTATTCATGTGGGAAATTGTTAGAATTTTGTGAATTCAATTGAGCATTGAATTTCAGAATTCAATATCAGAATTTATTTGCAATTGAATTGGCCAATTCAATTGAAAAATAAATTTTGAGAATCAATACCATTGAATAGTTATTGATTCTCCTGTAATCCCCTCCATGATAGAATGTCTATATAAATTGTCATCCCATTCAGTTTTCTGAGAGAAAGAGAGAAATACAGCAGCAAGGTAAGAACCAAATAAGATATACAGACAGATTCCAAAGCTGTGGGAGTATGAGAGAGAAAGGCAGGCGGAGTACGTTCGTAGCCGATCCTTGGTGGTGTTCCAAAAATCGCCTCAGCCGTTTTATCCTGGGAGAGTGACGCCGGTGAAAAACCTACAACACTCTCAGTATGCGGTGAATCATTATTAAGGAAACTGCGTTTGTAGGACTGGATTTGTATATTTTATTCATGTTAATTTATGTATTTCGTTTTCTGTAAATTCTGCTTATTGTAATTGTTGAAAGTTAATAAAAATATATTTTCTGGATCACCGAGTATGTATATTTTATTGTGGCGTTGAATTTCTCTCAACAATCTTAAGAATGAGATTGTTCTCCAATAGTTATAAGTTGAAATATTTGTTAAAATTATCCAACAATAGGTTCCCTACACGTACCATGTTTCAAATTATGAATAAAATGTATTAATCTCTCATAAAAAAAGAGAAGTTCAAGTAGAATTTGTGTTTGTTCCATGTAGAATTTGGGATAATTGTTATTATTTGATTTATTTTATTTTGTTTATATTTGTATTTAATAATTTTTTTAAAATTATTTAATCAAATTATTATACTTTTTAACTTTTCTTGTTTAAATGAGTCAAAAAAATAAAAAATATTGATGAAATTATTTTTTTTAAAGTTCTAAAAAGATAAAAGTAAACCAAAATAAGCAATAAGTTACATTTTATGTTGTTTTTTTAGTAAATTTTTTATCTTTTGATTAAATTTTTTTTATTTTTTGATTTATCTCATCGAGATAATTTAAAAAAATAAACATTATTAGCCAAATACTCGATAAAGTTAAAAAAGATAAAAATAAACAAAAATTTCAAAACTTATGTAAACAGAGTCTTCCTGAAAGGGAAAAGAACGAAAATAATTTGTTTTGTTGTCTTTTTACCTTTTGTCTTTTTATATAAAATAATTTTAAACCAAATTTTTTTGAAGTGTCTATTAGGAATAGCTTTTAATCTTGACTTTTAAAAAATTTAACTTAAAAAAAAAAAAGTAAAAGCATTTGGAATAAGTTTTTGTTGTAGTTTTTTTATTTTTTTATTTTTTTATTAAAATATCTAAAATAACATTATTTTTAGCTTTTAAGTTATAGTATTTGAAATATTGGTACAACTTTTTTTGTTTTTGTTAGTAGAGCTGGCTTTTTTGTAATGATATTATAATAATCTTGTTTAGAAAAAAATTAGAGTGTTTGAGATATGTATTAATTTTTTTTAATTAAATTAAGAAATAAAAAAATTAGTTAATATTTTTAAAAATCAAACAGTATAGCTTAAATGTTGGCTTTTTTACAAAAAAAATTCAGCTTAAAAGCGAGCCCAAACAGGCCCTAAGTAAAAAATACCTCATAATTCATTAAATATACATGTTATTTATTTAAATTAAATAATTTTAAGGGTAAATTACACTGACATCCTTAAAATTTACAAAAATATTAACTACTTCTTTTGTGATTTCTGAAATATCATTTACCTCCTTTTAAATTTAATTTTTGTATCAAATTAATTAAATCGTTAAATTTATGTTATTATTTTAACAAAAAGTACCAAAACTTACCAAAACCAAAAGGAAAGAAAGGTTATGATAGAGAGAGGAAGAAAAAAAAAAAGAAAAAAAAATCAGGCGCCGCACAAAAAATTTGCCAAATTTAAGATTTTTTTTTTATTTTTTATTTTCTTTCTCTCTCTACCCTAACCTCTCCTCCCCTCCCCTCCCCTCCCCTCTCATTTTGGTGGATCTTGGTAATTTTTGTTAAAGTAACCCTAAAAATTTAATTATTAAATTAATATAGAAATATAAATTTAATAGGAGGTAAATAACATTTCAAAAATTAAAAAAAAAAAATTAATATTTTCGTAAACATAAAAAAAAATAAAAAATATTTACACTTACCTTTCTTGAAACTTAAATTTATTACAGAAGCATCTCCCGTGGTATTTGAAATTGCATTGCACTCCCTTGTCAAATGTGTAACAAATGCGATCTCTGAAATTGCACAGCACTCCCTTGTCGAATTTATCTAACAAACGCTATTTACGAAAAATAAACTTTTACCATTTTATCTTACTTTTTTTTTTTCATTTGCTGTAACTTTTTTTTGCGATAATTATACAAATCATTTTTTTTGCCCTAATTTTTTTCCCGACTCAGTCGCCGCCACCCGCTACCTCTCCTAACGCCGCGACCAACTCCACCGCACCACCAACCGTCGTCCCCGAATTCCATCGCCGGTCTCCATCCACTGACGCCAACGCCACCTTCCCTCCAGCGACACTACCCGGCGAACCGCCATCTTTCTTGCTCTACTTCTCTGTTATTCTCTCACTCTGCTATCTCTCTCTCTCATGTGTATTATCTCTCCATGCACCATACCGCCACCACCCCACCACATCTCCACACCAACGAACCCATCCACCACGACACCACCACCACAACGCCATCAACCCCCATCTTCACCGAGAAAACCCCTCACCCGTGCATGAAATTTAATATATATATATATATATTTATCTCCCAATTTTAAAAATTTGTTCTAAATTCATCAAATTATAGGATTTAATTGCAATTGAATTGAGATCTAGGGTTCCATTTCTGCCGCCACTCTATCTTCGTTAGTAATCATTTTTCAAGCAAACAAGCAATTCTCCTATCAGAAACTAAAACACGCACACACAACAATTTCCAAACACACAAAGCAACACACACAGTGATGGAAACACAAACAAACACCCACACACCTCACAGAAGGAGGAGAGATTACAGAGAGAGAGAGAGAGAGAGAGAGAGAGAGAGAGAGAGAAGGGCGGTGGTTGATAATGGCAGCGAACAACGACGGAAGAGTTGCCGGCAGTGGCGACAGTCGTTGTTGGCGGCGTCAAGTGACGGTGGCGGTGGCTTCGGCAGCGTCGGGCTTGGCGGTATTGCGCGGTGTGGCGTCGGCTTGGTTGTGGTTTGCTTGGCGCTTTATTGTGTGTATAATATGTAATATATAGATAGATAGATAGATAGAAAGAGAGAGAGAGAGAGAGTGATAGCAGAAAATGAAATTGGGGACAAAAAAATGAAAAGATCGGGTGAGAGGGATAATTTGGGGATAAAAAATAAAATATTAGTAAATTTTAATTTTTTATTTGATAGTTAATTAATTGTAGATAACGGAATGGGATATCTGATACTAACAAGTGAAATAGAAGGAAGGACTCTATAATTTTAGAAATTACAGATGAAATTGTTGTAATAAGATTAAACTTAATAAATGTGATTATTTTAAAAAATAAATATAATTTATTTTAATTTTAATAAAAAAATCTAGTTAGAATCAAATTGAAAAACGCGGAAGACGAAAGTCATTGGCAACCCATTCTCAGTCTCTCTACTTGGCGTGACATTACCAAGTAATCATTTGATTTTAAAACCCGCCCACAATTTCCATACTCTCTCTCTGTCTCAGCTAAAGTACGCTTATACAGAGAGAGAAAGAGAGGACGGGGGTTCATAAAGAGGCTGCCATTAATTTTTCAGAGAACTGAGGGTGAGATACAACCCAAAAAACCACACTTACACACACACACACACACACACACACACACACACGGAGGAAAAAAAGAACTCTCGAAATGGGTTTCGCTTCGCAGAGAGAAGAAACAATGCCGAAACTGTGACTGGGTTTTCACATTTCATCGCTCTCAAACTCTGATCTCTGTGCTATATATATACAGAGATAATAATTCATACTTTACGATGGCTGATATGTACAAGACCACCTGCTCTTCGTCTTCCTCTCCTGAAACCGACGATCTCTCTCTTTTTCTTCACCAAATCCTCCTCCGCTCATCATCCTCGCCCTCATCTTCCGACTCTCTTTTGCCCGACAAGGCCACGTCGCTCCTCTCCTCTTCACCTTCTCGTACTCTGCCGCAAAACCCATACCGTCTGATCCAATCGTCTCTGTTCTCCGGACTGGAATGCCAGCTTACCGACCGGATCTCCACCCCCGAATCCTTTTCTCGGTTGAACTCGTCCGGCTGCGCCGTCTTTTCTTCTTCCTGCGGCTATTTCGCGGCGAGTGCCACCAATGCGTCTTCTTCCGTCGGAAATATTGACAACGACCCTGACGAGTACGACTGCGAAAGCGAGGTTTGTGCATAATTTGATTGGAGTCCGAATTTATTTACCTTTCTCCATGTGGGTGAATGTTACTCGTTCTTTTATGAGTTCCTTTTTATGAAATAATTAGTGATTAACGTGTCATGAATTAAATTATGAATATAGTATTTTTTTTTTGTACTGAATACTGTTTGCTTTAGAATAGTATAATTTAATAATAGATAGTACGATTTGGTTTGACATGATTTGAGTTAAAGTATTATGAAATTACAAAAAGATGAGATAGTAACAGTCTCAAAATTATTAAACCCGTATGGATGGTGAAACAGTAATAGTTTTAAAATGGGAGCTTATAGTAATTAGATGGGAAATTTAGTAGTCCAATCTTCATTTCAATTGTCAAACCAAACAAGAGACTATATTAAATTATTCTCGTATAACTCAATTCCACTGCGCTAACCCTCGAACAAGCAGGGTTCAAAGTGCGGAGTTCATCATATATTTGGTAATGAGGTTCAGAATTTGAACCAATAGGAGAGTAACTATTCTTCACTCAGTTTGGGTTACAAATTTATTTTTGTTTAATTGTATAAATGTTCTCACAAATTTTGTGTTTCGCTTCGAATTAGTTACTGAACGCCAGAGAGTGATGGTGTTTTGATGAGTGTAGGAGGGTTTTGAGGCTCCTGTTGAAGAGGTGACAGCGAAGCAGGTTCCACCTCGTAATCCGTCAAAGAGAAGCAGAGCCGCGGAAGTTCATAACTTGTCTGAAAAGGTTGGTTATATATGATGACATGAGAATGTACTCTAATTGAATCATAAATTGTTTGGAACCTCTTGTTTTGGACTTTAATTATGTGGGTCTTTTGGGTTGGACAGAGGAGGAGGAGTCGGATTAATGAGAAGATGAAAGCATTGCAGAATCTAATACCAAATTCAAACAAGGTTGAGAACTATTTTGGTGGTTGTTAAGCTTATTTTATTGGGTTTGCTAACAAATCAATTTTGGCTTATTTGATATTTTGTTTGTGACAGACTGATAAGGCATCAATGCTTGATGAAGCCATTGAGTACCTCAAGCAACTTCAACTCCAAGTACAGGTATGCTGGTTTCCTTCAAGGACCGGTGGAATAGCTAGTTCTTACTGCTTTAATCTTTAGTCGTTTAACACCCGAACAGTCTATAAGCAACATTGACACTATGAGGGAGTGACACGGTCACTCATAGATGGACCTAAGGGAGGGCGGATGGGGTGGCCGCCTCCCCAAGAATTTGAAAAAACTCACTATTATAATAGTATTAGTTTAAAATATTTCATGATTATATAGGTTCGCCCTTTTAAGATTTTTTAAAAAATTTAATATATACTCTTCTAAAAACTTACAAGAACAATTCGCCCCTCCTAAATTAAAATTCTGCGTCCATTTCTGCAGTCACTATTAACTAAGTATAGCAATTTCTCTTATATCGTCTGCATATTGACAACGATAATTGAAAAACTCATTTTTGAAATTAATTTACACTAATCGATATATAAATAAAAAAACCAATCTCACAAACAAAAACAACATAATCACACGAGGCACGCAATTTTTACGTAGAAAAACCCAATTAGAGTAAAAACCACGGGATCAATCTAGGTCCAAGAAAATCAAACACTATAACTGAGTTTTGGTTACAAGAGATCTTACAAACCACCGTTAAATCCACAACCTACGGATGTAAGCCTTGTGACATCTCATCCCACATCGGTGGGAGATGAAAAATAAGTATGATATATAATGAAACTTGTGGGCTACTACTAATAACTTGGACTTATGTTTTTGGGCTGCATTGTTAGTCTCTTTATTTATGTTACTGGGCCAGTGGTCTATTTAGATCGTTACAAGTCTACTCTTGCCAAATTCACATACAATAAACCATATTTGACTACCGTCGAAATCCACCACGAACTTCAGCTCTTGAGAATCCACCCAAGAGACACCATAAACTAGAAGAAGGATGAAGGTAAGATGCTTGATAATCTTATTGAATGCACTGAAATCTATCTTGTCATCAAGCCAGGTATAAACAAGACTCCAGGATATCTATCTTCTTGATAGCACACGATAGCTGGAGAGATTGCCTATTCAAAAGGGTGCAACTAAGAAACCCTGGCCGCTTTTCTTCCTCCTAAAACCGTGAAACCCTAACTGTTTTATAAAGGCTTCTCGTATAACAGACCGCTCGAGCGGTTTGTTCACCGCTCGAGCAGTGAAGAACGCCTCGTAACAATTTTGCAGAGAAACCGAGAGCTACGATTGACCGATTGATAGACTATTCGAGCGCAAAATTTTAATCCTTTTTGCGCATTTTTCTCGCAAGGTGCAATATACGCACATAATTATGTAAGAACAAGTGTCAAATTATCAAAGAATAAACCATGAATGTTTTGTCACAGATTTGCTAAAAATGAAGGAAACCATACGGAGGTTGAAATTTCCTAACAATTTCTCCCTTTGACAATTCTGTGATAAAATCTTCGAGCATTCAATAATAAGCCAATCTATCTCAGAATCATGCATCAACATTCAACCATAGTTTTAAATAGTGGTAGCGGTCGGCGTAACGGTAACAGTAGTGGTGATGCGGTTTTGGGGCGTAACAGCTGTAGCGTAACGGTAGCGGTACCCGGAGCCATGAATTCTTTTATGTTTTGCACAATTCAATAAAAAATAACTGATTTACATCTTTTTATTCCACAAATATATTTATTGAAGTTTAAAATAATTTTTGATGAATTTTGTTTACTTTTTAGACATGATTCAATATGTCTTAATTTTTTTACTATATAATCTAGTTATAATTAACAGTTTAATTAATTTTTTTGTAATAATTAATAAAATTATGTATTATAAATTCATAATGCACAACTAAAATGTCATTACAGTTTTAATAATTATAAAGTATTGTATATATTAAAGCACAACATTTGATTTGCTAATTAAATTTTAATTTTGAATTTACTATTCCAAAATTTATATTGTTGTTTGAACTTTAATTTGTATAAATCTAATTTTTTGGAGGGGAGTTGTAAACAAGCATGAATCTTGAATAATTTTTTTAAAAACAAAATCCTTGAATATTATATTTTCTATCTACTGCTGAGCATCATAAAAATTCGAATTCATAGGCAGTGGATTTTCAAGAAATATGGATCTTGAATCAAACAGGTTATTTAGCTTTCAACAAATATGAATCTTAAAGAACTTATCAAAATTAGAAGAAGAATGAATATGCTGAAGAGTCGAAAGTTAACAACGAAAAGCAAAATTAGCCGATTATTGTGAAATTGAAGAGATTTGAGGCAAATCTCACAACGCCCAAATAGTATTTGGCTTGTCGAACTACTACGAATAATTTTAGGTTGAAAATAATAGAAAACGTGAGATACGTTGATGAAAAAATAAAATCAAAAAATTCACGATTTAAAATCCTGCTACACAAGCTGTAATGGTGCCATAACGGCCGTAATGGTGCTGTTTTGGTTCGTTTCGATCGTTACACCACCGTCACGGCCGTTACGGAAGGTGTAACGGCTGTTACGGAAAGTGTAACGGCTGTTACAGAAAGTGTGAATTTCTTTCATACCGAAAAATCGGTCGTAACGGGTAACGAAGGCTACTGAAACCGTTATGTAACGGTATTACGTAACGGTAACGGCTGCTTTTTAAAATTATGCATTCAACATGTAACAAAATAAATATCACATAATCCACACAAAAAAGAAACAATAAATATCACATAATCGACAACCACTTAAAAGACTCTCCCCCTCAGGTATATCTCTCTCCCCTTTTGTCATGAATTAACAAACTCAACTAACAAAATTAAAAAAAAAAAAATTGTGTAGAGAACAAAATTAAAAAGTAAGTACTAAACCTATGCATTTTCTCATACATTTGAAACCACAACGTCTAGTCAAAGAAAGGTCGAAACACAAAATGAGTCCAAGATACCTCATGTTTATATACAGAGGAACATATTCATAGGAGATTCTATGTAAAACAGTGTATGTGTGTGACTTGAAACGTTTCCAAACTCTAAGATCAAATCCTATATGGGATCGATATTGCTGAGTCACATCTACTTATCAGAGATCAAGAATTTTACAAAGTCAAATCAGCTTAGACCTAGATCACTTTACAGAATAACTTCCCCTCAACTAAAGGTTCCAACTTTTTTCTTTCTTTTTCTTTTTCTTGTCTACCTATTTTTTCCGGTTGTATGACAATCAACCATACGGGGTTCATTTGCAGCTTTCACACTGAGCACAAAGCATATAGGTAACCATTTCCCCAAGTCAACAATACAGATTCAAAAGTATGAGGGAGTTTAATCCTTAGTTTCTTGTAGGTCGCCACTAGAAAAGGTTTGATCCCAAATTCGGATGATCGCTGCATCCGGAATACAATTCAAGAGTGTACAGAATATAATCATCTCTGAAGACGTTTCAGAATAATATGAACAAAGTTGTCTAGAAACTAAGAGGTGTTATTAATCTCAAAGACGAGATAAAGAAATTTCAGCTGAAACAACCAAACTCCTACTCGTTTGATAACCTAACCTTGATTGGATCGGCTTAGTAGTGAGGTGGGATTGGTAATGAGGTGGGATTAGTAGTGATGTGAGATTAATTATTTTGTATTTGAATTGAGTAGAATTAAATAACGGACTAGATAATGATTTACTCTTGTATTAAGTTAATTTATTTTAAAATTAACTTAAATAAATTAATAAGTTAAATTTTATGTTATTGTTAAATTTTATGTTATTTATTTTAATATTTTAATATTTCTTATTATTTTTAAAAAATTTTAAATTCATTTCTTAATCAAATCCTTCCTAATTCTACACGTTCCTCCCTCACTAATTATCTCTCATATGGCGGACTAGCAATCCGTCTGGATAATTAGTCCGGAGGCTAAACAAACATCGGATTGGACTATATTCCGGACTAATAGTCCAGGCGGACTAATAGTTAGCCGAAACAAACGAGGCCTAAAAGTTATCTAACGATTTTGACATGCAAGAAAACAATCTAGATTACTTTTTCTTACCTTAATTTTTCTAAACTTGATTTGATCTTTTAAAACATAGGATTTTAGTATTGTTTTGGAAAAATCATTTTCAGTCCAAGCTTTAAAGTCAGTTCTCCTAATCCTTGAATAAGACATTCTATTCTTGAGTTCATTCATCTGGTTAAACAACCTATCTTTTCTAAGAACATGAGAATATCAAGAATATGGATCAACATTACCATGCAACTGAAAACAACATGGTCTAATGTGTCCTTTAACTCTATAATGATGACAATAAGGAACAAACTTACTTTGCTTGAAGTTTTTCAAAGCACGACCAGTTGGGTCAATCTTCCTAACAGGTGGTGTTGGTGGTGCAACATTACCGGATTTGTTTGCAACATTATCAGATTTGTTTGCAACATTACCGAATTTAACAAATATAGTTTTACCTCTACCTTTTGAAGAAGACACACTTTCTTGAAAACCAAGTCTAGTTCTATACTTCTATCAACGCAGCTTTTTGCACACCAAGTATGTCATCCAAAGTTTTAGTACTTACATTCAATTTCTTGAAAGTAGCTTGAGCAATAGAAAAATCATTATCAAGTTTAGCAAATCTCAATTCAAGCTCTTTCTTTGAATTTACACAAGCACACAATTCATTTTCAAGGACATTTATCGTGGTTTTTCTGGTTTGACTAAACCCAGACACGTCATTTCTTTTTTTTTTTCACACCAAGCAAGTTTCTCACACAAAATCTCCCTATTTGATTTTAGTCTTCCTACCAGAGCTTGAGTTTCAGTTAGCTCTTGCTTAACTTTTTCCTTTTTTTTTCACTTAAACTTGAATTTATTGACCAGTTTGACATTCTGTTTGGTCAACGTGTAGCTCTAATAGTATAACTTATCGTAAGCTTGTTGAAGAGTTTCACTTTCTTCAATGTCACTAATCTCTTCTTCACCAGAGTCACTGACAATGTTTCCATCATCAGATTTGATGTCACCTTTTTGGATAGAAGCAACAAATGCAATAGCATTACCATCTCCATCATTAGAATCATTTTTGTCATTCAAGTCAAGTTCACTCTTATCATCTCAAGTGACAATTAAAACTTTATGTTTCTTTTTAAGATTACTCGAACATTTTTTAGCAATATGTCAATGTCCTTTGCATTCATAGCATTAACATTAAAAAATTTGGCCCTTCAACCATTTTTTATTAAATTTGGACACGTTTCTAAATTTTTCATTCCTGCTTTTCTTTTAAGATTTATCCTCTTGATTAGACTTTTTATTTTTCAAATTTTTTTTAAAGTTATTCACAAATATTGCCATCATTTTGGGATTAAGTTCATCATTAGAGTTACTTGCATCACCTTGAGCAAAAGTAAAAGCTACATTTTTTGAAACCTTATTGTTTTGAAAATTTAGCACATAAGTTTGCAAGTTTCCAACCAAACTTTCAACAGTAATAGAGTTAATATCTTTATCCTCTTCTATTGCTGTGACCTTTGGTTGGAATCGATCGGGTAAAGATTTAAGAATTTTTCGAACAATTTTAGAGTTGGAAATTTTCTCGCCAAGATTAAAGGAAACATTGACAATGTCACTCAAGTTTGTGTAAAAACCATCAAACTTTTCATCGACTTCCCTACGTAAAGTTTCAAAATTTGTTGTGAGACATTGAAGTTTTGAGATTCTTACAGTTTGAGTGCCTTCATGAATGACTTGAAGGATATTCCATACTTCTTTAGCCAAGTCACATGTGCTTATTCTGTGAAATTTTTCCTGCGTGACTCCATTAAAGATAACATCCATGGCTTTACAAATTCATCCAGCTTGCTCAAAATCGACTTTGTCCCATTTAACATATAGTCAAAGTCTCACACTACATTCTCTTATGTATCCTCCCTTCCAATTCGGCAATTCCTAGATTTGGTCGAACATAACCCCACTTCTCCTTCAGAGTCTACCGATATAACGTGTAATTGTAAAAATCTAGGGTTTATGATTTTTAATTTGGGAAAATTTCAAAATTTTACATTATTTTTTTATATGTGGTGAGATTGTACATTATAAAAATCTACGATTTATGATAAAAAGGGATAATTACATTTATCTCCCCTGAGATTTAAGCTTATTACATGGACCTCCCATGTGGTCTCTAAAATTACACTGTCCTTCCTACTATTTTAATTGTTGGTATCAGATGCTCCCTTCCGTTAGCTGTCGTTAATTGACTGTTAAATAAAAAAATAAAATTTATTAATATTTGTTTAATTCCCAAATTACCCCTCTCCAAAGAAAAAAAAAAGAAAGAAAACAGAGGAGGCCTCCGCACAGCCCCGACCGATCGACGCCCTATTCCCAGGCCGCCGGCCACCCTCAGCGCTGCCGTCCTCACCATCCAGCGTCGCCGGTGACCCCGTCGCCACCCTTGCCGACCGCCGGCCATCCCCCTCCCTCTCTCTTTCTCCCACGGTTTGTATCACCACCACCTAAACCACCAACCACCACCAGGACCACTACTCACCACCACCAAACCACCAAGCCACCCATTGTTTGGGAATGCTCTGTGTGTTTGGGAAACCCAAATTGCGGTGTGTGTTTGGGAGTTGCTCTGTGTGTTTGGGAATTTCTGTTTGGGAACTGCCTCTGTGTGTTTGGGAATTGCTGTTATTTGATGAATTTAGAATAAATTTTTGAAGTTGGGAGATGTTCTGTGAGTTTGGGAATTCCTGTAATTTTTGCTATGTGTTTGAGATGTATATATGTATATGTATATGTGTATGTATATGCGCAGCAGCCCCCATGGAAGTTATTGGAGTTATTGGGGTTTTGGGAGTACGCTGCCGGATTCAAGGAGGGTGGAGGAGTCGGAACCGGTGCGAATTTGGAGGGGGAAGGTGGTGGAGCAGAAGAAGGGTAGTTGGTTGCGCCGCAATCTGGAGGGGGAAGGTGGAGGAGCCGGAACCGGCAGTGATGGTTGCGCCGCCGCTGGAGCAGGCGTCGGGTCGACGGTGCCGGCGTTGGGTCACCTAAGCAAGTGGCGGCGGGGCGGCGTCGGCGCCGGTGGAAGCGCGGTGGTGGATGGTGGCTCGAACCAGAGGAGTGTTTGGTATTTTGGTATGGGTTTTGAGGGTTTGAGAGAGAAGAATGAAGATTGAGTCGGGTTGAGTGAGTCTGGGCGAGTTGAGTGAGTCAAGGGGCGAGTTGAGTGAGTCAAGGTTAGGGTTAAATTAGTAAACTTGTTATTGCCGTTAACGGCGTTAAGGGAATAATACTGACATGGGAGGTCAATGTAATTTCAGAGATCACGGGGGAGGTTCCTGTAATAAACTTAAACCTCAGGGGAAATAAGTGTAATTATCCCTAAAAAAAATTTGTGATTGTAAAAAATTTTTATTGTAAAAATATATGATTGTAGAATTTTTTATATTTCATGATAAAAAAAATTTGTTTTTCGTACGGAAAATGTTAATTTCTTCATTGATAATCAATAGTTATTGATTAACTGTTTGGAAATTGTGTAAGAACATTTGTGTGAGAAAATTTGACAAATTACTATTGAAATTTAGGGCTTCTATATTAAGATAGAAATTTAGGGTTTTTATATTGCTGTAGAAATATATAATCAATTCTTAATGACCCTATCAACAAAAATTCCTAGAGTCGCTACTGTAGGAGACTAACCAAGCGGCCCACTACTAAGTTGTTTTCCTCCCATCATATGTGTCTTTATTAAAATGCATATTTGAGTGGAGTGAAATCTTCTGTTTGGCTCTCTTGAATTGAGAATTGATGTACGTCCGTACCGGCTAAGCTGCAACAAGACTCTGCTCAATTGTGTGGTAAAAAATGAGGGCCGCACTTCTTTTGTTGATATTTCAAGTATGGAAGGATGTCTTAATCTTAGTTGCATGAAGTGGGAGCAAGAGCTGGTGCTGGGGAGCGAGGTCATACAGAAGAATCTAAAGTTGGGAGCGCTTATATATTTTATATATTCTATGAAATACTTTTTTATATATGTTAAAACAATAATAAATATTGTAGATTAGTGTTAAATATAGATTATTTTTTGCATATATTAATAAATATATATTATATAAATATAAAGTACTAGAATATATTTGAGTTAATTTTATTCTATAATCTTACTTTTCTCTTATTCTATAAAAGTTGAGTGTTCTGTTTGCTGAATTAGTTTCAGTTGAGATTGTAAGCTTGCCAAGCGATGATAATGGTTGAGGAGTTGCTTGTAAAATAGGTCGAGGCAAAAATTTGGGTTGTGTGGAGGAATTTTATTTCCTTTCTAGATCAAGGCCATCCAATTTTTTGAAGGATGTGCTATATAAGTAAAAAGTTGTTGGGCTAGAATCATACATCTCTTCTTCCCGCTTGAACAATGGAATTGCCAAATCATTGCGGAGAAATTTAGCCTTGCTGGTTTCTGAATTCTGAAAAGATGAATATGATGCTAAAAATTAGATTATTTAATTTAGTTATGCAGTTAAGATTTGAAGTAACCATCTGAATGACTGTAATTTTAGATCTTCAAAACACCAATTTGTGAAACTTGAACAAAATGGACTTCTAAGTTGAAAGAAGAATTCCAATTTAATTCTCAGAATGTGGATATATCGTGCTGCCTGTCAATCTTGTGGAACAAAGTTTCTCATGTTTCTAGTGGAGGAAATTATGCTCCTCATTGCTTAGCTAATAAAGAAAGCTCTCTTGAGAGATACTGGTTAACAGATATCCAGTAATCTTGTTGGCTCAAATTATCCTCATCTGTTTCACATGCTGTTTATGATGAAAGATTTGTGATCTCTTAGGTCATGTAATAGAGGTCTCTGTCAGGAAGAATAATGAAAAGAAAGGAAAAAGGAAAATTAAATCTATCAGCCCAACTTTTCTTTACAATCCCATAGCAGGTTGCTCTGATGCTGCAAAAGTTTTCCGGGATTCTAATGAAGTAAACTTGATCAAAGCCATTCCATCATGCTACTTGAGTTTTGACTATCCTTTCCTTCAAGCTGCAAAGAAGTTTAAGAGAGTTCTTGTTGTAACCCTCAATCAAATGTTGGAATATATGAGTTTTTCCTTTGGGATGGAAACCACATCAGGCATATTGATTGTAGAAAATGGCATTTCTCTCAATGGAACTTCAGTGGAATGCTTTCGAAGTTTTCTTTCTCGAATTTGGGAGGTCAGATTCAGCTCAAAGAGGGATTTGGTTCCACCACAATTATGGGCTTAATTTTGCGTGTGGCAACTTGTAGATTGGCACATGTCTCAGAAGAATTCTCTAAAGTTCCTGTCAGGGTTCAGTTGCTCGGTATACATGCTGGGTGTTGGATTACGAAGAACATTAGCTGCACAACTAGTATGGTGCATGAGAATCTTTAGTAGTCACTGCAGCTCAGAATAAATCACCCATGCCGGCATTACTTGACATCGTATAGATCATAGAAATATGGCGATGTATCTGATGATGATTAATGTAGACTTGGGTATAGTACATGAGGATTTTTAGTAGTCTCCGCAGCTTAGTATAAATCACCCATGCCCAGTGGCGGATCCAAAAATTCAACATAGTGGGGCTACAACTCCAAGCAGAATGAGATTTTTTTCTCCACAATTTTCTAACCAAAACATTTTCACAAGTAATAGGAAAAATTAACAATGATTACTTGTTCATTAGTCATTCTCTACTAACTACTTTACTCCCCAAAAAAAAATTATTCTCACAAGAGGAAAAAAAACCCAACATTGATCACTTGTTTAAAAAAGTTTGTTTTGTTAAAAAGTGACTGCAAGCCACCATGCTGAGATAGAAAGTTGTTATTGGATGGTTTATTTTTTTGTGACGTTAAGCAAAAAGGCTAAAAGTCCGACTTTAAACTGGAGCCAAACAAAGTAATAATAGGAAAAAAACCAACAAGGATCACTTGTTTTGTACCAGAACAATGAAAAATAACCATTAATCAAAAGCCCTAAAATTGAACCAAGTTTCTGAGAGAGAGTGACAAAAGAGAATAAGAAGTGGAAAAACATGACGAAGACATGCTGAAAAATGAGAGAAGTTTCTAAATGCACTCATTTTTTTAGTACACTCAGTACAAAACCTTATGTGCTGAGTATTTCTGTCAAATGCATCAAGTGGGTATATTGAGAAAAAAACGTGTGCATTCACCATCTCTCAAAAATGAAGATGTTTGTTCTTATTTTATATTACTAAGGCATATAGCATAATTTTGGGGGCACATATATAGGAATGGAAGAAAAAATTTAAAGATATAAAAGTAATAGAATTATTTTTATATTTTAAGTGGGGGCACAAATGCAATAATTGTAAAAAATAAAAAATATAAAAAAAAGTAAATGTACTTTTACAATTTCAGTGGGGGCACGTGCTCCCACTGTTCACACATTGTCTCTGCCCCTGTGGCCCTGCCCATGCCAGCATTACTGGACATGGTATAGATCATAGAAATGTAGCGATGAATCTAATGATGATTAGTTTAATTATCTGATGATGATTAGTTTAGACTTAGGTATAGTGCATGAGAATCTTTAGTAGTCACCGCAGCTTAGAATAAATCACCCATGCCGGCATTACTTGTCATTGTATAGATAATAGAAATATAGCGATGAATCTAATGATGATAAGTTTAGACTTGGGTTTTGATTCAATTCAATGTTTCTTAGAAGCTGAACAAGTGCAACCAATGGATACTTTTAGTCAATTGCCTAAAAATGTTCTTCTATTTGACGCAATGGAAATGTCGCGAAAGGCTAGCAAACGAGATAGACATTCGAATCCACAAGAAATCTTGAATTCTCAAAGATAAAAGAACAAATTATGAATATTATTAATGAAAAATTGAATAGCCCTTAGGCTCATACACCTTATTTACAATTTTTTAAAAAAACTATTTATAGTAGGATAATAATTTCCTTATTCAAATAAGGAATAATTCTTAATTTGAATAAGGAATAATTCCAACTTAAGTTAATTACTTGCAAATCAAGGAGAATAATAAAAGAAACTAAAACAATTAGCAACATGCTAAAAAGAAAATTATTCCTTAATTCATTTTTAAAAATTAATCGTTTCCATAAACGAAATATTGTCAGCCACTCAATTTCTTCTTTGACCTTTGCTTTTGCAGATCCAATTGCTCTAAAGCAATCGTGTGCCACTTTTCTATATCAATCCCCTCTATTTAAGCTTGATCTAGGACTCTAGGTCATATACATTGATGTTGCAGCCTGACTTATGTATGCCTCTTCCTTATAAACGGCCTATAGTGGTGTTAAATTGCTTCCAACCGTATTACTTGTGCCAGTATCTTTAACTCGATCAGGTTATCTGCAGATCATATCATCTTCCCATCGTAGAATGATGTATTGGAAGAGGCAGATATGTTGGTTTAAATTTATCAATCGTCTTTTTTTTAAAGGTAATTAAGTATAAAATGAAAGACAAAGTATACATCTTTACAAGGGGTACACCCCAGAATTACATCATATAGCATCTAGGAGGATTCCTCCTAAATACTGTTCAACCAAACCCCTGGGGGTATCCAATTCTAAGCAAAACAACCAGACCACTAACTTGCATAGCTATACATAATACATAAAACTCTCATACTTGCACCTAACAGGTACACAAAACAACTCGCTAGAGGACTAAATTACATAAAATAAAATCCAAGTAACCTCAGCATGGCGAAGGGAAGAGATTGCATCACTGAATCTCAAGGGTCAAGGATGGCTGGACCCTTGACGAATCACCACTAGAGAGCAAAAGATAGGACAGCCCCAAAGTAAACTTCAGATCAAAGGGTGACAAGGCCAGCTCCCCTACAACACACTCATTGCCCATAAATACGGAGCACCAAAGACTCCTAGTTGTCCTTGAAAACCAACAAACAATATATCCCAAAGCAAGGTCAACCTCAGAACACTATCATTGCCCATAAAAGAAACATATAAGTCGTAATAACAACCAACCAAGAGGACACAGGAACAACATCTCAGGGGTCAACGGTAGATGGAACCCCTAACCATACCTAAAAGGTGATGGATCGATAGAGATAAGCTCAGTCTCAGAATAAAACCTCAGATCTTGAAAAGCCAAAGCCATCACCTAGGCGATCTCCGCCTTTTGAACCTCTCAAAACAACCTTTCAATATCAAAACATCACTTGAGAGCCATCTAAGCAAGCCCCAGCGGTCAGTGTAGAAACCATAACCCAAACTCCTCAGTAGCCCCGTTAAAGGACCTTTACATGGTCCAGGTGACATCAAACCCCATAAGCTCAATGGGTAAAAGGAAGTTGGGCCTCTAACCATACGGCGCTATGAAGCAAGAGATAGGATATCCCCAAGAAGAACTTGAGCTCGAAGAGATCTATCGTTCTTTTCTTTAGCCAAGATCATTTAGCCAAGATCATAGAAATGGCTTAGAAAGTGACGAAGAAAACATTTAAATCAATTCTCTCCTTGGGATGATCTCAATAATGTAATGATTCAAGTGAGGACATGAAGGAAACCTTTATCTATTTACTGAAACGCTACACACCCTGGTTTTCCACCATTCCCCTTCACCAGGGAATGACATGGGACCCACCTCGAAAGGAGAAAGAGATTATGATCTTAACCCCTATCATAGAATAGATATGGAAGAAAAAGTTGTTTCAACGATTTTGCAGTGAAATAATATCGAAAGTCAAAAGTAGGAATCATACAAGAAGGAATTAGCCTAAGTAAAGGATATGGCTAAACCAGTGGAACCTCGGAACCCGACATAACATGACCTCTAGTTTAAATCTGGATAGAGCTGCTCCTCAGCATGATACTCGAACATGTAATCTACATTGTGAAGGTCTTGGAATCTTCATGTCCTCAAGGAGATCAATCACATAAACCTTGTTGTTGATCTTTGTCAACACTTTGTACGAACCATACTTTTTGGGCTTCATCTTCTTATAAGTTTCTACTGGAAACCTCTTCTTGCATGAAAACACTATCATTGAATCTTCTTTCTTAATACTCTGGTGTATCTATCTTTATGAGGAGGTTTTTTGTACTTGCCATTTGTCTCTTCTAGCTTTTGCTTCACTGCTTCCTTCGCTACTTGAACTTCTTTAGCTATGGCCTCCCCATGTTCAGTTTCTGAACTAGCGATAACCAGAAGCAACTGCCCCTCTACTTTAGGCAGCTTAACAGATACCCTTGGATTTGAGGGATTCATAGCAACCTTCTAGGCTCCCAAGTAAAACCGTAGGTATAATCCCAACCCTTATAAGTAGCATCCACATCAAATCGCCATGGTCTACCCAACGGTACATGACTTGCATCCATATAACAATTAACTTTTGAGCTATAAAACTTCCCAATTGAAATAGATACTCGACAAATTTGAGTTTCCTTCATAGTTAGGCCCTTCTTAATCCAACCAATATTGTATGAGGATGGATGGGGTTTGGTTGGTAGCTTTAGATGATTTACTAGCCTCTTTGCAACAAAATTCTTGCAACTCCCAACGTTCAGGATCAAATCACAGACCCTTTTGATTAAACATACAACAGGATCAGAAGATATGCTAACACTGACTAAATTCCTCTGTTTTTGACATGAACAAGTTGACTTGCTCTCCATCCTCTCCTATGAACTCAGCCTCATCGTATCGATCATCTTCATACTGAGTATCTTGATTGGTCTCTACCGTGTTGTCTTCTTCTACTAGGATCATTGGCATACGTTCCGGACAATTGTTAGAACGGTGACCAGGCTTGCCACATTTGTAGCACTTGTCTGCCATTAGCTTGGCATATAGATACTAATTTCTGACCACGTCTTTATTGGTAGAACTTGTTTGTTGATAAGTTCGTTCATTAGCCACGCCGTTTGATTGGCTCACCAGAGCGGTAGGTTGGATCCCTTTTTCCCAATCAACCGTATAAAAAGGAATTTCTGTTGTGTTTCTATGATACTCTAAATATGTTGGTTTACGCTCTAACTGCTTGGCTTTGAGAGCGAGGTTATAGGCTTCCTCTACATTTTACACTACTTATAGCTCTATCTTATCTCAGATGGAGCCTTTCAATCTATTAAGGTATTTAGCTACCTGTTGACCATCTGACTCGTTCAAATTATTATGATATGAAGGACGACTAAACTTAGGTGTGCAATTAAACACTATCTAGAGCTATTTGAGCCATTCTGATTGGACGTGCGTACCTCGGGGTGATCATCACCACCTGCACCTCACATCTCGGCACAAAGGTTCACCATCACATCATTGCATGCAATTCCTTTATCGTTATTGCCCTAGCTTTGATGATCAACCCCTGGCAGACTTAGGGGGAGAGGTGGCTAAATTCCTTGTTTGGTTTCCTCGCATGCCAACCCGGGCCAGAGAGAGATAGGAACCGTAGAAAGATAGGGAGATCTCTTTCTGCAATTATTTCCTCAGAGGCAAAGGCTCAAAGAAAGAAAAAAATGTAGCACAGAGGAAAAGAAAGGTAAGAAAGGTAAGCTATGTGGTTGCCAAAAAATAGTTTTTTTTTTCAAGTTGTTGATTGGAATGGAATTGGATGTGCCGGGTTTGGTTGGAGTCGTCCTTGGGCCTCTTCTTTTCTCATCTTAGCCTCTCATTTTTCTCCTTTGGGAGGTACTTTGCTTTGATCCAAAAGAACCGTTTCTCTAGATCTAGGCTTGGGGACCCCTTATCTATCTCAAGATATGCCCGCCCAAACTGAACTACTTACGTCACTTGCAAATAATATACTACTTCACACCAATCTACGATTGCTAAAGAGAAAATATTCACTTTATTTGTATTATTTTTATGACGCTTTCATCAGCTTAGGTCCCCTCCTTTGTGGTTAAGCAGGATGTACACCTGCTTGTGAAAAGTGGAAGGAAAGAAAAAAATACCTAACTGCAACTAAAAGAGAAATCCCCCCATACGGTTCAAAAGACGCACAAGGGGGTGGATGGCTCTCAATCAAAATACCATTGGTTTACAGATTAGCAAAGCGGGCCGATGAGATGAATTGGTTCCGGGGTATATAGATTAGAATAGATGTTGCTCATAATTTGGCTGTAAAAACCTGTCCATGAGGAGTTGCTAAATGAGTTGCTTCACCTTGCACCACATTCGTATGGGCTCTTCCCCTTGTTGTTGTCGATTTCTTTGCAATTGATCCCACCAAATTGCAGCGTTACTCTTTAATTTGTAAGCGACCAAGTTTATTATCTTCGGTTCAACATCAATATGCTCAACCTTACAAATCCAATCAAGAAAATCTTCAATATGCAGATTCCTGCTAAATTGAAGAACATCTACCTTTAATCGATAGTCATCGAACCAATATTGCTATAGTGGTTGCCTCCTAGGTTTATAACCCATATGTTGTACATTTTCATCATCGAACTTTTCCTTATATCAAATGGATAACAATAACGCCTCTAGACGTTCTAGCTGCCAAGTTAGCCTGGGGTAACTCCTTTGGCATGGTTTCGATCAACCACTAGTGGCCTATTGTTGGCATTGAGATTCAACCCAATGAGCAGATTACAGATTTTAGTTAACTGCCGTTGACATCCCTCGAACTGTTGTTGTCCCTTAATCGCTTCTCAAAAGGTATAAACCCCACGATCACCGTCAATAGAGTTTTTGTTTTCTGTTTCGTTTTGTACCATTGAGCTAGGTAAATCATTACTCTGATACCACTTAACGTAACGGAAACATCACACAAGGCTAAACAATGTTCTAGCAAATGAAACAAGCACTCGAATCTACTTGAAATCTTGAGTGCTCAAAGATAATAAGAACAAATTATGAATATTATTAATGAAAATTTGAATAGCCTTTAGGCTCACAAACCCCTATTTATGATAGAAAAAACCTAATTCTAGTAGGATAATAATTTTCTAATTGAAATAAGGCACAATTCCTAATTTGAATAAGGGGCAATTCCTAATTTGAATCAGGAATAATTTCTAATTTGAATAAGGAATAATTCCAACTCAAGCTAATTACTTGCAAATCAAGGAGAATAATAAAAAGAAATAAAAGAATTAGCAACATGCCAAAAAGACATAATTCCTAAAGAAATAATTTCTAAAAATTAATCGTTTCCATAAATGAATTATTGTCAGCCACTCAATTTCTTATTTGACCTTTGCCGAACCAATTGTTCTATGAAATCGTGTGCCACTTGTTTTACATCACTATTGTTAAGTATGTACCCTCCTCAAGGGACTGGCTTCCTAATAGCAAGACCAGTGTGGTGACTAATTTTGGATCATTTTGCCACTTGTTTTACATCACTATTGTTAACTATATACCCTCCTCAAGGGACGGGCTTCCTAATAGCAAGACCAGTGTGGTGACTGATTTTGATCATTTTGCCACTTGTTTTACATCACTAGTGTTAACTATATACCCTCCTCAAGGGACGGGCTTCCTAATAGCAAGACCAGTGTGGTGACTGATTTTGGATCATTGTGCTCAGAAAGTAAAATATGTGTTGCGTTATTTGTCTGATAAAAGTAAAAAATGTGTTGTGTTACTTGTCTGATACTGTTTTATTTATTTTATGATGCAGCTATTACCTTTTCTACAAATGCTGATTTGCAATAGGAACATTCAGTCTCTTAACTAACTCTATGCTTCTAATGGATTCTCTGTGATGGAAGATGGCCTCAAGAAAATATTTGCCCTTGGTTGTCACTGAAAGGAACTTGAGATATTTTCTGTTAAAAAAGAGTTCCAATCCAAGGCTTCTTAATGTTTTTCCTCCAGATTGGTCTGGGTTCAGTTTCCTGCATTCTTCTTCCTAGGGAAATTGTCCTTTCGGGTGCTGAATTTTTCTTCTTGTTCTTTCCAGCCTTGTTTTTATTTTGCTGCTCTCTGTGGCCTGTTTTATTTGGGTGCTTCACTGCTAATCCTTTGTTGTGTTTTGAGTTTTTGATTCTTGTTTTTTCGTCTTGGCGATTTAATTTGAACCTCCTGATTGCTAATTATATTTGTATTTGCTATCGTTATTTTTGTTGTTTTGATTAATTTCAAGTTATTTACACTGGATTTCAGATGTTAACAATGAGAAACGGGTTAAGTTTATATCCTTTGTGTCTACCCGGAGTGTTGCTGCCAGCCCAACTCTCCCAGATGAAAATGGGATTTTATGAAGGAAGCGAACCCGTGAATATGGACGCGTCAGGCATGCTTCCTGTGAACCAGGAAAATTCGACAAGTACTCTGTTCAATATACCTAACCAAGGCACTAACCCAGCCCAGTTATCGGCAGTTGACTTGTCAAATATAATCAATTCTGAAACCTCTTTTGGAATGGATTCATCATTCCAGGGTCACCTTAGACCCTTTCAGCTCCAAGCATCTTCGAAAGTAAGTCTAACCTGACCCGTATACAAACTGATCTGGATTGAATGAATGATCCCAACCACTCTATGTTATTGCTAGGTGAAGGAAACCTGCAGGGAGGACATGTTACCTCACCAACAGCTAAATGTGGACAAACAGTCTCAGACAAATTCATCAGGTGGTTTGTCTAAGCCTCTCTCTCTCTCTCTCTCTCTCTCTCTCTCTCCTTTTTTCCCTGAAAAAGTAGATACTTATATTTGTTAGTGCAATATTTCTAAAACACTGCTGCACATGGCTGTTGGTGTTTATCGTCCAAAGAAAAACTTCTAATAATATTTATTAATTATCAGTAAAAAAATAATTATTTTCGGCGTCATTCTAACCTGCATTGATGTGCTGAAAGAATTTGAAATGGGAGCCAAAGCTACAGTGTCAATTTCCTTTGATACGCAAGCATCTGATGAAAAGGACAATGCACTGCAAGCATGCATCCCAGGAACAACACAAAGACCGGGAAATATGGTCCTATCAAATCTGGAGTGCGACCCATTTCTCGCCTACCATTTGAATGGGTAAATATTATTCCAACAAAAGGGTGTTGTTTCGTTCTAGCAGCGTTTTCATAATTTCTCTCGGTTTATGGTTTTTTGCCAGCGCATGTGCAGGAACAAGTGCAGCTAAAGGGGACATCAAGACCGAAAGACTAAACTTTTGAGATTTGCTTGCTGATGATTTGACTTCCAACTACTATTTAACTTGGTGCAGCCGCGACTTCTGAAGGCATGTGTACATTTTGTTATATTGCCTATGAGAGTTTCAGCTAATGTGTATTACAAATGCCTTTATATTGTGAGATATGACTCAACAGAAGGGCACTTGCCCATGGCCTGCAAGTTATCTTGCAGAAAATAGGAGTATTAGCATGAAATCTGATTTTCTTTTTCATTGTTTTTTTTTTCTTCATGGGAATAATATTTCCTCCGATTTACTAATTTTACCTACCATCTCAAATGATTATATAGGCCAAATGTCCGATATAATGGTTTTGTGACTCTTGTGAATAGACTTTTGGGGTAAAACCCCCCAAAAATCATGCTGATTTCCTCTAGGAGGTGTTCATTTTAGATGAGATAGCTCAATATATTGTGATGTCGTAGCTTTAATATATGCAATCTCGGTACAACCTAGGGCTTGTTTGAGTTTTCTTTCTGTGGTACAAAAAGACAGAATTTCATTTCTTCAAGCTTGTACAAAAAATTATGAGCTTCAGCATGAAATCAATCTTAGCTCATTCTTCTCCTGTTTTTGATTAGCCTTTCACGTACACATTGTTTGCATGCCACTGAGGGAAAAAAGAAAATAATAATAATAATAATAATAATAACAACAATAATAATACTAATAATAATTGCGGCTGATAATTTTAATGAAGGTGATTTTCATTAGTGAATTGTGATTAGGTTTATTTTTGGGAGGTTCCTTTCTTCACTTTGTGACTAAGATGGCCGACTCACTGAGCATTGGATTGTCCATTTTCTTTGGTGTTTTCCCTATTTTGTACAATGTGCTAGGTCAATTAATTAGATGGGATCATTACAGCCCAACAAACTTGATTTTATCATTGATCTTTTTTGAACTTTTATGTTTTTAATCAAATATTTTTAGTATTTTAATTATTCTTAGCTAGCGGAATGTAAAAAGTGAAAAATCGTAAAACAAAGTTGAAAAAAAAAAAGAAGTTTGACTGCCGGGAAAAAAGTTCATAAAAGTTGAATAAGTTCTGTTTTGCTAAAAATTTTACCTTTTAAGGTTCTTTTAATAAAAAATTTCATGTTCTGATCATTTTTTTTCCTTGTTAAATTGTTCTAATTTAGATAAATCTTAAAAAATAAAGAAATAATATAAAATAACTACTTTTAAAACTTTCTAGGCAGAACCAAATAGGGGAGTGGGACACTAGTGCTAAAGAAGATGCAAGAGCAAAGAATTAGGGTCCTATGTGGCGTTATTTTTTTTGCAATGCATCAAATTGACAGACTGGATTTAAGGGAGGCGGCTGAGAGCGGTTACCTCTTTAAATTTTGAAAAAATTTATTATTATAATAGTATTAATTTAAAATATTTTAAAATTATATAAATTCGTCATTAAAAAAATTTTAAAAAAA
>JAOTRH010482419.1:0-25255 GCA_034768845.1 Heliamphora exappendiculata | reverse complement strand
TTGATAATTGAAAACTCAAGACATAATTTGAGTTAGGGCCAGAAGTTCAGTCAGGACCTTTAGTGGAATAAGTTCTGATTCGTACGAGAAAAGATCTAACTCGAGGACAGAGTTAGGGATATTCGATTTTCTCATACAGTTAGTCCGAGTCCTATACTTCATCGTGATCCCTCACGTAGCCCATTATATGCACGGATATTTTTTTTATTAGTTTCAGTAATTATTTAATTTAATTAGAATGCCAATTTCGTCGCCCGGGACATTCAGGAATTAAATTAAATAATGAGGGGCGTTTTAGTCTTTTGGCACACCTAGGGATTTCTCCCTAAGTGGCCAGCCCTAATTAGGGGTGGAGATTTGGTTTTATGGAAGATATATATCTTTTCCTTAGTTTTAGAAAAGAGAATATATATTCTTATCATTATCTTTGATATATGTAGTAATATATCACAATGTGGCTTTTAATATAAAAAAACCTAAAATCCTAATCCACACCCCACCAAGCCGCCGCCCCCTCTCTCTTTTGGCAAATTGATTTTTTCTTTTTGGAGACAAGTGCGAGAAGAAATCGAGAAAAAAAAAACTCTTCGATCGGAATCGGAGCCCACACACCGTGATCGTCGTAGTACGTCCAGGACATACGTGAGAAGGTTGCAAGGTCGTCTTCAACGTATTCGGGACATATTAAAACTTTTCGACAAGTTTCATAAAGGTATAATGGTATTAAGATTAATATAGTTCGGTGTTTTCACGAAAAATGCACACATCATTTTTTACCGTCACGGTGTCGGTTCAATTTTTTTTCCGCTCCAACAGTCTTCACCTCCCTCAACTGGTTGATCGGCCTGGAATTCAACCACTGCTCTGCCTTTGACTGACTTTCGGGTGACGTATCTAAGGTCGAATTCTGATAACAATAGAAACCATAGAGATAACCTTTCTGTTAGTGTCGACCTTTCAAACATGTACTTTAACAGGTCCATCTAGGAGATGATATTCACTGTGAAAGATAGCATGTATTGCCTTAGTTTTTGGGAAGCGTAGAACAAAGCCCAACATATCTTTTCTAGTGGTGTGTATCGTATCTCTGATCCTGTCATCTTTTTGCTTAAGTAGTAGACTGCCTTTTTGATTTCAGTTTCACCCTCTTGTGCCAGTATACATCCCATAGCTGAATCAGTTACTGATAAATAGAGGATCAGTGGCCTATTAGGTTCGAAAGGAGCTAGGATAAGTGAGTTTTGCAGGTACTGTCGCACGGTATCAAAGGCATCTTGGCATTTCTGATCCCATTTGAAATCAACTCTCTTCTTCAGTAGACGAAAAAGCGGCTCGCAGGTAGTTATCAGTTTTGCGATGAATCGACTGATAAACTGTATTTTACTTAGAAAGCCCCTGACTTCTTGTTTGGTCTTTGGAGGAGCCATTTTTAAGATTGCTTTAATCTTTGAAGGATCAACTTTAATGTCTCGTTGCATGATCATAAACCTGAGCATTTTTCTAGCAGTAACTCCAATGGCACACTTTTGTAGATTGAGCCTCATTTTGTACATTCGAATCCTTTCAAAAAACTTTCACAGTGCTGTGATATGGCCATCTCGATCCTTAGATTTGACTATCATATTATCCATGTATACCTCGACCTCCTTATGTATCATGTCATGCAGTAAAGTAGTGGCATCCCTCTGATAGGTTGCCCATGCATTCTTCAAATCAAATGGCATTACACGATAACAATAGGTACCCCATGGTGTAGTAAATGTAGTCTTTTCTCTGTTCTCGGGATCCATGAGAATTTGGTTGTACCTAGAGAAGCCATCCATGAATGACAGCAAGGCGTGCCCCACTGTACTATCTACTAAGACGTCGATGTGTGGCAGTAAAAAATTATCCTTGAGGCAAGCATTGTGGAGGTCCCAAAAATTCATGCAGACTCGGATACGTTCGTCCTTCTTTAAAACTGGCACGATGTTGGCTACCCATTTTGGATACTCAGTTACCATGAGGAATCCTGCATTGATCTGTTTGACAACTTCTTCTTTGATCTTCAAAGCCCATTCTGGCCGGATCCGTCTTAATTGTTGTTTGACCAATTTAGTATCGGGGTATAGAGGGATATGGTGTTGAACAATGTTAGGATTAATCTCGGGTATATCCCCGTAAGACCATGCAAATACATCATTAAATTTTTTTAATAAAATTAATAATTGTTCTTATTTAACTAAAGATAAAGAACAACCAATTTGAACATTTTGCGAATTATTTTCACTACCCAGATTTATTGATAAAAATTCTTCAATTATAGGTTGGGCACGCTGTGGCGTTGGGATTTAGGGGTCAAAAATAAAGAAATTCGAAAGATATTTTGAAAAATATTTTAACTCCTTTTATCGAAAATAGAGTCGCCACTTAGTTTTTGAGAAAAACTAAGAAAAATTTTAAAAAAATAGCCACTGACATTTAAAACGTTAACCAAAGAAATAGGGCTCGGGGTTTAAGGTACGAATCAGGAAAGGTGTTAGGTACCCTGTTCGCCCAACTGTAAGGTTGGCCTTTATGAATTATCATTGGTTCTTTGATAGAATTTCTTAAATGCATGCAAATAAAGAAAATTGAGGCAAAGAGAGAACATCCAAAATTAAATATAAAAAATACATAAAATATGTACATAACACTCCAAAACAAATAAGGGTCACAAGAAAAATTCTAAATCTTATGAAATGCAATTTCTATCTAAAGGATACATAAAACATACCCATATATAATATTGTTTAAACAACCTAAATTAACATAATTTGGTTCAAAAAACAAACATGCTAAGTTACTAAAATTATCTAAACATGAATTGCACAAAAATAAACTACACAATATGTACAATATGCATATTATTACCTAAAAGTCGTAAGAAGTATGTAAAAAGTCTTATGTTAAAAACTAAACAAAATAATAAAATCTAATAACAAGCATTTTGTATTAACAAGCAAATATTTAAAGTTTTAATTCAAAAAAAACGATGAAAGAAGACTTACAAAAAATTAATTAAGCCAAAATAAAAAGAGTTTAGAAAATGCTTTCAAACTAATAAAAAAAGAAACCTAACTATTTACATAAAAGATAAAAATAAAAAAATAATAAGAACATTAACTAGTATAAAAGGTAATTTTAATATTTTATGCTTTTTGTGGTTAATAAAAGAAAAGATAAAATTAAGCTAACAAAAGAAGGTTTTGAAAAATAAAAAAACAAATTGATTATTAATATTTTATATTTATAAAAGAGAATTAAAGAAAAAGGAAAGAAAATAAAAGAAATGAGAAGGATGATGGAGTTTTAGCTATTATTAAAAGAAAAAATTATAATACCATTTAAAGATGAAAATTAATTTAAAAATCTTTTGTGATTTTTAGATTTAATAAAAGAAATGAAAAGAAAAGAAAGATAAGATAAATATTAGAAAAAGAAAATAAAGCAATAGAAAAAAATAGAACATTTTATGAATATAAAGCTAATAATAAAAATAAAAATAGAATATTAGAAAGAAAAATTACACTATTGTTAAAAGAAAAAGGAAAAAAATTAAAAATAAAGGCTAATGAAGGAATATTAAGCTAACATTAAAAAGAAAATGAATACTAAAAAGGAAATACTAAACCAAAAAAATAAAATGGAACACTAATGTTATAAAAAAAAGAAAATGAACTAGACTACTATTAAGAGTAAATTTGAACAACTAAATAAATGCTAGAATATTAAACTAATGTTAGAAAGATAAAATAAATTAAAAATAACTATTTATCTTAAATGTGAAATGTAGTATTAATTACTACATTAACATAAATGTAGGTGCATTATTACAACAAAATAATATTATTAAGTTGTAATTGCCAGAATATGTTAGCACCATTTATTGAATATAAATGAAAATTACAATGTGTTAAGCGTGAGTACGAAAGAATTAACAATTAAAGAAGTAAAAAAAAATAATTGAATTATATGAAATAAATAAGATTAACTATGTAAATGGAAGAACATGCAAATTGAAATTGAATCTTAACTCGGTCACCCCAAGAGAGAAGAATCGGAGTTAGAAAGACCAGGGATCCAAACAAAGTACTTGAATCGTGAAATCCTCAAATTGGAGAATGTGCTTCAATCCTCGGGTGCTGATTCCAAGCTAAGACTTCAATTGTAGGTATTGGAGGTTCGGGACTCAGTATTTCGGTAGGACTTCGATGTTGGAGTTCGGGATCGCTTGACGTATCGACAGAATCTCTCTCACTCAAAATTCGTACTGAAAACGTATGCTGGGGTACGGTATTTATAGAATTCTTCAACCAATGAGGTGTTGCCACGTTTTGAGACACGTCAGGCCATTTGGAGTTGGCGGTCGCCATGATGCAAGTTGGCAGTTGCCATGTTTTTAGAAGTTTCTACAAAGTTCAATGGTGGTCGCCACAATGAAAGTTGGTAGTTTCCATAATGGAAGGTGGCGGTCACCACTTGTGGCTAGGGTTTCTACAAAGTTCTATGGTGGGCGCCATGATGAGAGTTGGCGATCGCCTTACTTGGGCAGCAAGTTTCGATGGTTCGTCAAAATTTCATTAGCTTGAAGGTTTCGGGTTCAAATACCGAACTTGGATCACTTTTCGAGGATTGTATCGAGGTACTATTCCATCTATTTTCATCATTGGATTCGTCTAAGATTGGGCGGGGTCAAATTGGGGTGTCTACAGTTGCTCCTCTTGGATATAACTTGCATTGCAACGCGTGAAGCAGATTATATCAAAGACACAGAAAAAACAACCATTTGATCGAGCCGTCAATCTTAGGCCACAAGCACACAAGCATGCGTATGATATTGCTCGTACTCGAATTTTCATCGAGCTGCCTACGTACCCTGTCTCGCTAGGGATCAGACCAGAACGTAGTTTATGGGGAAAATGCAAGGATGCAATGATAAGAGATATGATGCATAATAAGTATCGTATAATGCAATGCGAGTCAGTTTATGATCATGAGGAGGACCGACGAGTCGGTTTAAGGTCGTGAAGAGAACCGACGGGTCAGTTTAAGGTCGTGAGGTGGTCCGACGAGTCAATTTAGGATTGTGAGGAGGACCGACGAGTTAATTTAAGATCGTGAGGAGGACCGACGAGTCAGTTTAAGGTCGTGAGTACCGACGAGTCAGTTTAAGGTCGTGAGAAGGACCGACGAGTCAGTTTAGGATCGTGAAGATGACCGACGAGTCAGTTTAAGGTCGTGAGGAGAACCGAGTAGGTAAACATCAAACTGATAGGTTGAGTTAAGATTTAAAAATTCGAAACGAGACGCGAGATTAATAAAAATAATTAAAAATCAAGTTACGACTTTTAAAAATTTATCGAGAGAAAATATGAATTTAATAGGTCGAGTTAAAATCTAAAAATATTCAGAGCGAGGTTCGAGACAAAAATAATTTAAAAGCCAAGTCACGGCTTAAAAATTAATTTTATCGGGAGAAAATATGAATTTTATAGGGGTTACAAGCACACATAATAGAATACTCGAAATATTTTTGAGAGAAAGTTTATTATTTTATTTTTAGGAATTATTTTTACTAAAAAAACAAATAAAACGAATATACTTAAAAGGGAATAAACACATACAAAAAGCAGACCCCCCAAACGGCCCCCTTTGAAACCCTAAAACGGATGTGACTATTAACAGACTGGCGCCATTTTTTCCTCTGACATGGCGGTCGCCACTATTAAAACCCTTCGAAGGTGGCGGTCGTCAGATAATATCCCCTTGAACCTGGCGGTCGCTAAGAAACTCTTGAACATCCTGGCGGTCGCTATAATTGAAGGTGGCGACCGCCACTTCCAAACGCGCATACAATCTCCTGAGGCGTGCGGAGTGAGCTCATTCGCTCAGTTCACTTTCTCTCTTTAGCCTCTTGTTCTCTCTTGACTTCTCTCTGCTTCTCCTTTGCTTTCTTGCTACTTCTTGCTTCTCACGATGTTCACACTATTGCTCTTGATCCCATTTTTCTTCATGGCGGGTCAAAGCCATGGGGATGACGACTCGGGGGCATGACGGGACCCCTCTGCTAGCGGGGTCACTTCCACTGCTGCGATGGATGCCCTCGTGCTCGAGGCGGAGCTTGCCTCCCATCGCGTTGTTGTGGAAGCGTGAGCTGCTGCTGCGGCGCAGGCGGCTGTAGATGCTGCTGCTGAGGCCAAGATTGCTGGCTTTTTGGATCCCGACACTGGAGATGGTCGTCCGGCGCCCTTTGACCCGCACACCTATGCACCATTGCCTCATCGCGTGGTTCCGCGCGGGATGAGACGCTACAAGCCTCTTGGTGATGCGATTGCCGTCGACATTCTTCTGCGAGAGCCCGACCACCACATGTCTCGTCGACGCCCATCGGTAAGTACCCCATCCTTACTTATTTTAATACCATAGCATGAAATATCTCAAACGTAGACACATGCCTAGGATCCCCTACATGATGATGTGATGAATGTTGATGATGATATATTTTGATGTATTTGATTATTGACGATGATGACTTGATGGATTTTGCTATTAACTTTAGGTACCTATATAATGGAGACTAAAACAGTAGAGACACTTAAGTTTTGAACAAACAAAGAAAGAGTAATTGTTTTTAGAGTAAAAAGGCTTGAATTATTATTATTATCTTTGAAAATTAGCACAAATTTTAAGAAAAATCCTGAAGAATTTTTAGAATTTTTTAGAAAAACTTTTAAAAAAGTTTTTAAAAAATTATTTTGAAAATTTTGAACAATTTGTAAGAAAATTTTTGAAAATTTTAGAAAAGTTTAGGAAAATTTATAGAAAATACTAAAAATTTTTAGAAAATTCTATAAATTTGAGAAAAATTTTTAAAAAATCTTACAAATTTTTAGAAAAACTTAGAAACTTTTAGAAAATTCTGGAAATTTGAGAAAATTTTTTTAGAAAATCCTAGAAATTTGAGAAAACTTTTATAAAATCCTAAAAAATTTTGGAAAATCTTATATATTTGAGGAAAATTTTAGAAATTTGAGAAAAATTTTAAGAAATTCCTAGAAATTTACAAAAAAATCTTAAAAACTCCTAAACAAAAAAAATTTGAGAAAATTATTAGAAGATCCTAGAAATTTTGCGAAAAATCTTCGAAATTTTTAGAAAATCCTAGACATTTTGAAGAAAATTTTGAGAATATTATTAGAAAATCCTAGAAAATTTGCAAAAAATGCTAGAAAATCTCAGAGATTTTAGGAAGATTTTTTATTATTATTTTATTTTTTTGTTATTATTATTTTTTTTTATATTATTATTATTTTTGTTTTTATTATGATTTGGGCCAATTTTCAAAAATTCCTAGAAAATTAATCTAACGGGATAAAACACAAATGTCAAAATAAAGTGAGATTTTTTTATTATATACTTGGAAAGAAAATTAAAATAGAATTATAGAAATTTGCCTGGTGCACCAGGGATTAGGGTTACTAGGAATCATGAATATAAGGTTAGGATGCCTAGTTTCTCATGGCTTGAAAGAAACCGAAGGGTCGTCACTTGCACACGAACCTAGGCTTAGGGCACCTAGTTTCCTAGGGTTTTGCCTTAAGATATTTTCTGCACTTTGCTTGCTCGATTTGTTCTTTATATGTTCTATATCTGTCTTTTTTTACAGGCTGGTCATTAAGTCAGGGGCTTCAGAGGTTCTACCTCCGGGGAGGTGTTGGAGTGGTATGATGCCCTCCCTACTCCCAGCCAGACTTACATCGATACCTCTGACTTTGCTCGCTTCATACCCCTGCTGGGTAGGACGAGCAATGATCGGGTATGGCTGACATCCCTGGCCGAGCGATGGTGGGATACCACCAACACCTTCCATTTCACCACCTTAGAGGCCACTCTGACGCCTCTGGACTTTGCCCTCATCACCGGTGTTTGAGTTGAAGGAGCTTCCATCCCATTCGATCCCACCATTGCGCAGTTTGCTGATGCCCTGATATATTTCCTCGGGGCTATTCCGACACAAATGGACAGAGACCGGGTCTGATATACCTGGTTCTTCGACCGTTTTCGACACTTCCAGTGCATCGAGCCTCGCCACTACGAGTGGGTCGCCCGAGGCTTTCTTATGTATATGTTCGGTACCTGCTTGTTTTCGAACGAGGAGAATACTGTTCACTTACATTACTTGGGCAGCCTGGCTCGTTTTGATCGGGTCGCTTCGTACGACTGGGGTGGCGCTGCTTTGGCTACCCACTACAGTTTCAAGAGGACATTGACCCGGTTCCCTTAGGAGCTCAACATTGGGGGATACTGGAGGGTCTGGGAGGTGTGGTTTAGCTTCTACAGTTCTTTATCTATTTCCATTATCTATTATTTCTACCAGTTGACATCTTCTTCTTTGCAGTTGTAGACCTATGAGTTTCTCGAGCTTCACGTCCCAACGAACTCTGCGGCATACCTTCTGGTCATTCCCAAGCAGCCCGGTGGTTCCAAGGGCAGAAGGGGAAGAAGGCCGGAGGGAAGGACCCTGACCGCTTCCGGGTATCTTTGGATCGGCTGACCCCTGACCAGGTATCTTTATTTTCTATTCAATACACTACTTTCTGCTTACCACGTTGTTCACTATACTACACCGCACTATTTACTGCACACTATTCATTATTCTATATGTTTTATTATTCTTTGCATTGTTCTGTACTTTGCAGGTCCACTGGGATGTTTAGAGGGGGATAGAGGATCTGGCCGGCACAGATCTGATGCGCAGTCGCGATATTGCGGTGAAACGTATCTTGCTGGAGGGCCTGTTTGGGCGGGAGTACTATCTGGGAGAGCGAATAGTTCACCAGTCGCTCGGCCTAGATCACTTTTGGATCCCGGTGGTTCCTCTTGTCCATATGCGCCGGACAATCATCTAGGTCCTATCGACTTGCTGCTGGAGACGGTGGGGACCCTGATTTCAGAGCTGCTAGTGGCGGAAGGGGACTACACCGCTTCGGCCCGGGTGCACCTGATGGGTCCCTTAGGTCCTAGCCCGGCTGGAGATAGGAGGAGATGAGCACCGGAGGCCGCCGATGCTGATGTTGCTGCTAGAGGTGCTGCGGCTGCTACTAGAGGTGCTATCGAAGATGCTGCTAGGGATGCTACTGGCGGGAGGGACCCAGCGATACCATGGGACGTCCAGACCGTGGTATATGGTTTCCCCTTCTCTCTTCCAGTTCCTATTCTACCGGAATCGGAGTTCAGGGCTGACATCGGCCAGGTTTATCTTCTACCTTTCCCTCAGTCACTTGTTTTATCTGTCTAGTCTTTTCTGAACTATTTTCTTCCACAGGTTGATCAGGCTTGGTTAGACTGAGCGATGCTGATGATTATCGGCTTGAGAGTACTGGTTCGGCAGATGGATGCCTCGATGCGGGCAGCCAGTGTTGCTTTTATACTAGTAGCCACCGTGAGTAGCTTGTGTGTTCTTTTCAATTTTTTGCATTTTCCTGTCTTTATTCTGCTCAGCGACTTGCTCCTCTTTTAACAACCTCTTGCTCCGGTCACCGGCGTGGTGCCGCCACCAGCTCTAGTTGGACCTTCTGCTCCAGCCCCGGCTCGAGGTCGTGGTTCACGGGCATCTTCTCGGGCTCGTTCTAGAGGGCTAGCCTCATCTGCTTGGAGCCGATCTAGAGTTGTCTCTTCCTCTAGCAGTGATGGCGGTGATGACTTTGATAGCTCGGAGGAGGCCGACCCCTCTTCCCGCCGAGTTCACCCCAGGCATTCTTGAGAGAGAGAGAGAGCTTTCCCCTTCTCCAGCTTTATTTACTATTTGATACATTTATTTTGATGGGCCTATGTGTCCCAGTTTGATGCACTCATGGGCCTGCGTGCCCCATTTTGCCATTTATTGGGCCCGGGTGCCCCAGTTTTTGCCTTGTTACATTCTATTACTTTTCGACGCATTTTGGGGGCCTTTGTGTCATTTCACATGTTGCATGATTTTCCCTTGTCTGCTCCTCAAACTGTCTTGGATGCATAATTCAGATATCACAACTAATACGGATCACACAAACTGCAAATCGTCCCATACCTGTCACGTTCAAACATGGCGGTCGCCATAATCTCACATGGCGGTCGCCACTTTCCCAAAATGTATATTTGGCGGTCGCCCATTTTAACATGGCGGTCGCCTGGTCAAAGGAATGACGTCACTGTACTATGCTTTTTGAGTTGGCGGTCGCCGACTCACAAGGTGGCGATCGCCACATTGATTGTCCTTTTTGTCAAAAATTTGATTTTTTATCCTTTTCTACCTTATAAATATAGCTTTGGAGGCCCCATTTGCTGTTGCTCGGACTCATATGGCTAATCCCCTTTCTTCATGGATTGAGAAATTCTCTCATATCCAAAATTTGAACTTTGTCCCCTTTGGTCTTAACGCCCTTTTCTCATTGAGGACTGTGAAGATTAACAGACCTTTACTAACGGCCACTGCACAACTGTGGGATCCTCAGTCTCATGTCTTTCGGTTTGGTTTTGAAGAACTCTGCCCCCCTGTGGAGGAGTTTGCTGCCATCTTGGACTTGACTCCACGGAGTTTCGTAGTCGTTCCCACTCATTTTCTCTCTGTTCGGCAGCAGGTGATGCAACTCTGCGGTCTGTCTAAGATGGGCCTGCACGTCTGATCTCGGGTGACTCTCTCGACATTTCATGGCTTATTGCGAGGTTTCATCCTACTAGTGACCTTAGCGATCTAGACTTTTAGGTGCGGCACCGTTATACACTTTGCTTCTGCCTCCTTGCCCAATATCTCCTCGTCCCTCCAGATGGGCGGGTTAGTTGTGCCCTGGTTGACATTGTCGGCCAAATATGGATGGGGAGAGACTTCGTACCCCTGATTTTGGCTGAGACACGGCTGGGCTTGGATGTTGTTCATCGTGGCGAAACTACTACCTTTGCTGGCAACCCTTTACTTCTCTAGGTGATCTTAACATCTTCCTCTGTATTAAGTTCTCTGTCATACTGCAAAGCCTTTCCCTTACTGTTTTAATTTTTTCTATAGATCTGGCTGATGGAGAAGGTGAACCTCGTACAGAAGCCTCCCACTAATAGACACAAAAAAGCTTCTTTCCTTTACCGCCCACGTTATCATATATGTGACGCTGAGGCATCTTGGCGACAATATCTTTCTTCTCTAACCGGTCCAGACATTACCTGGCAGTGCCCTTGGTGGCGGATTCCTGTTATGACTCTGACTACTATGGATCAACTTGGTGTTCTGCAGGTCGGCTTGCATCAGACTACCTTCTATTACCCCCGTCGGATCATGCGACAGTTTGGTCGCGATCAGATCATCTTCCCCAACATTCAAGGCTGTCTATTTTCTTTTGTACTGCGGGCTCCTTTTTTAGCACAGTATCGGGATGCCTGGCCATCTCGCTCATTGATGGAGATGCACGAGTTGCAGTGTCCCGATCTTTCTGCTGAATACAAGACATGGTTGACACAACATAGGGAAAAGAAAGATAGAGAATAGGGAAAACAAGCAGCGAAAAGGAGAAGAGTTTGAGGATCTCTGCTTTATTTTGAATAATTTCACAGCTTTCTTTTTTTGTTTGTAAAATTTGGGACTTGTGTGCCCTCCCTTTGTTTAAGAACTTTGTAGTCTTGCTTAAAGTTATGAAAAACTCCTACTTCACATTTAAGATGGTTCAAATTTATTCGAAACTTGAATATCTTTATTATCAAAATTCAAAAATTAATTTGCATAGGTCTTACTCAGATTCAAATATGGTTAAAAACAAATAATGTGGCCGGACTTCTTAAAAGAAGCTGCCTACGTATCCCAAAAAGGTATAATCAAGCCTTAACGTAGTTCGAGCTTGGTTTTCACTCGGGTATTGGCGCTCTCCCTTTGTAATGCCCTAACTTTTGCTAAGGTAGCCCTTTCGGATTTTCGACCTTGCGGGCTGCTCTACTTTTTGCCTGAGTTGCCTTTTTAGTTTTTAACTCAGCGAGCTTTTATTTTTATCTTATTTTTACCTCATGGATAGTATTTTTTAAACTGATCGACACTAACTGGAGTGAAGAATACATTGCTGTTAGATCTAGGCAACCCAAGAAGAGGGGTGAATTGGGTCTTTAAAAAAAAATTTAAAAAAATTTTAAATCTTTTTTAAAAACTTTTTAATATAGCAATAAAGCAAGGTATGAAAATATATAAGCAATGCAAATATTAAAAGATAAGAGATAGAGAAATAGAACCAGACACCAGGAATTTATAGTGGTTCGGCTTTATCTTAGCCTACATCCACTCCTCAAGATCTCCATTGAGTATTTCCACCATTCAGAATACTTCACGGGCGTATTCCAAGCCTTTACAAGCTTCAAGACTTCACTTGAGCTATCTTAATATTTACGGGTACATTCACAAGCTTATTACAGCTTCAAGAAGATCCTATAAAAACAAGCCTCTATTTTTTTCTAATCTCTCTTGAACTCTTCTTTGATGAGTTTTTCTCACTCACTCAAAGGCTAAAGGGTGACTCATCCTTGATTACAATAAATGAGATATAATAAATGAAGAACACTCGCTCTCTTTACAGAAATAATTTATAATAAATGAAAGGGTAAAGAGAGATGAGGAACAAGAACTAGAGTTGCAGTAATAAATAAGAGCTTGATAATTTCTGACATTGATTTGAGCAATAGAACAGCAAATGCAAGTCTCCAACCTTCTTAAATACTGAGAAGTAACTCCTTATATAAGTTCTTGTGAGTTCTTGACCCTTGGAGATAGGTGGGAGCAATAAATGCCAAAAATTTAACCATTCAGATCTTTCGTATTTTGAATTTCTATCTTTAGGGTCGACACAAATAGCTTTGGTGTTGACACAAAGTGTCTAGGGCAGGGATCTTTAAGTGGTTGGGTCGACACGAATGTTTTGAGGGGTCGACACAAATTTTGCACTTTACCTTCCAACGTTCTGGGGTAGAGACAAATGAATCTGGTGTCGACTCTTTTGAAACTTCAGCATCTGGAGGGACCATTTGTGTCGACTCAACTTGTCTCTGGCGTCGACACTAAATCTCTGCAGGGAGCCTCGGTATTTTTGTGTCGACACATTTGGTCTTTGGGGTCGACACCAAAATTTCAACAGTCAGCTTAGGTTGTTTTTTGTCGACACAAATCTTCTTGGGTTCGACACAAAAAATTTTAGGTTCGACACAAAAATTCTGCAGTCAGACTCAGGACTTTTGGGTCGACACGATTTGTCTTGGGGTTGACACCAAAATTTTGCAGAAGGTCTCGGTTGTTTTGTGTCGACATAATTTTTTCTTTGTGTCGAACCAAACTTTTGAAAATCAAAAGTGAGAATCACTTTTGTGTCGACACAAAAACTGGTTTGTGTCGACTCAAAATGAGTCCTCGGCACTTCGGCATTTTTGTGTTGACACAAAACTGGTTTGTGTCGACATTAACTTTTTGGTTCCTGAAGTCAACTTGTAAAACAGTTATGGTGTCAAACCATTTGATCAATGGGTGTTGACACACTTGATAAGTTTTAAGTATACTTTGCCTTGAAAGTATTTGATTTAATTTTCAATTAAGATTAACACGAAAATATTCTAATTAAAGAGTGCTTAAGTGTTTAAACCTTTTTGAGATAAAATTCATTTCTTTTTGGTTAAGGTGTCAATTTTGACTGTTCAAAATGTGTTAACACTTTCATTTTGAAAATATAAAATATTATCCATTTAAAATTATTTATTCTTAGAAAATGAATTATAAAAATTATCAAAATTAAATTAAAAAACCTTTGGGCTAACAATTGCCATCCAGATCCATAATGATGACTGCACCGCCGGTCATGATGGTTTTGATGAGAAACGGTCCGACCTAGTTTGGTTTAAATTTGCCTCTCGGGTTGAAGATAGGAGCTCTAATTTCCTTAAGGACCGATCTCTTTCTCTAAGATCCCGGGTCTTGACCCTCTTATTGAACGCTCGAGCAATCCTCATTTGGTAATCTTGTACATGGAATAGGGTTTGCAGTCTTCTTTCATCAAACAAGAGCAATTCTTCCATTCGGTTCTTCTTCCATTCTGCTTCTGAGATATTGGCTTCGGCCACTACTCTTAGTGAAGGGATTTCCACCTCGATGGGAAGCACAGCTTCCATCCCGTACACTAAAGACTACGGCGTAGTTCTGATCGACGTTCGGTATCCCCAGCGTGCAAATGGTAGATGCTCCGGCCAATCTTTATGTGAGTTAATCATCTTTTGCAGAATTTTCTTAATGTTCTTATTTGCTGCCTCGACAGCTCCGTTGGTTTGCGGTCGATATGGCGAGGAATTATGAGCCACTATTTGGTATTTCTCGAAAAGATCTAGAACCTCTCCTTAGAAATGTGAGCCATTATCCGAGATAATTTCATGCGGTACCCCGTATCGGCAAATGATGTTTTGTTTGATAAACTTAGCGACATGGGAGGCTTTCAATACTGAGTAGGAAGCTGCTTTCACCCATTTGGTGAAATAGTCAATGGCTACGAGGATGAACTCATGTCCATTGGATACCTTTGTGGTTACTCTGCCAATCACGTCAATGCCCTATACTGAGAACAGCCATGGTGACGTCAGGTTATACAGCTGAGACGGGGCAACATGCATAAGATTTGCGTGAATCTGGCACTTATGACACCTCTGCACAAACTGAATATAATCTATTTCATTGTCATCCAAAAGTATTCATGTCGTAGGATTTTCTTGGCTAACATATTTTCGCTCATGTGTGGCGCACAAACTCCTATGTGTATTTCTTTCATCAGTTCTTGACCTTCTTCAGTGTTTATACACAGCTTGCTGATCCCAGAATGTTCTCGTTTGTACAGTCCACCACCACAAATGACAAACTGCGCAGATAATCGTCGTATTGCCCTTTTGTCCTTTTTGCTGGCAAACTTGGGATATTCTCCTTTCTCTACGAAGTTCTCAATGCCAAAGTACCATGGAAGGCCGTCAGCGCTTTCTTCAATGGCCGATGTTATCTCGTATGCCGCTTTTTAATTTTGCTTTATTATCAGAGGTCTCATCCGCACTCCGGGCGGTATGTCAATCATGGACGCTAGGGTGGCCAGTGCATCGACGAACTTGTTCTGCAGCCTTAGTACATGGGTAAAGATTACTGATTCAAAGCACGGTATCAGCTTCTCTAACTCTTGATGATAGAGGATTAAGGTTAAGTCCCTGACCTTCCATTCTCCTCTTGCTTGTGAAACTACCAGTGTTGAGTCTCCGATGACTTCCAGCTTCCTTGCCCCTAGTTCTAAGGCTACCTCAAATCCAACTAAGCATGCTTCATACTCGGCTTGGTTGTTGGTGACTTCAAAGTTGAGCTTTAGGGACAACAGAACGTGTGATTCATCGGGAGTGACAAGGAGGACTCCTATTCCACAGCCATATTGATTGGATGCGCCATCAAAATATAGAGTCCATTTGTCATCCCCAACATTCATTAGCTGTTCATCAGGAAACTAGAATTCTGTGTCTTCACCTCCTTCAACTGGTTGGTCGGCCAGAAATTCTGCCACTGCTCTGCCTTTGACTAACTTTCGGGTGACGTATTGGAGATCAAACTCAAATAATTGGAGCAACCATCGAGCCAATCTACCTGTTAGCGCTGGCTTTTCGAATAGGTATTTCAACGGGTCCATCTGAGAGATGATGTTCACTGTGAAAGATAACGTGTAATGCCTTAATTTTTGGGAAGCCCAAACCAAGGCCCAACATGTCTTCTCTAGCGGCGTATACCGTATTTCTGATCCGGTCATCTTCTTGCTTAAGTAGTAGACGAATTTTTCAATTCCAGTTTCTCCTTCTTATGCCAGTATACTTCCCATAGTTGAGTCAGTCACTGACAAGTAAAGGATCAGTGGCCTATCAGGTTTGGGAGGAGCTAAAACATGTGAATTTTGTAGATACTGCCATACGGCATCAAAGGCATCTTGGCATTTCTGATCCCTTTAAACTCGACTCCCTTCTTCAGCAGGCGGAAGAGCGGCTCACAGGTAGTTGTCAACTTTACGATGAAGCGGCTAATGAATTGGACTTTACCTATGAAGCCTCTGACTTCTCGCTCGGTCTTTGGAGGGGGCATTTCTAGGATTGCCTTAATTTTTGAAGGATCGACTTCAATGCCCTGTTAAGTGATCATAAACCCAAGCATCTTCCCAGCAGTAACTTCGAAGGCACACTTCTGTGGGTTGAGTCGCATCTTGTACTTTTAAATCCTCTCAAAGAACTTTTGCAGTGCTGTGATATGGCCTTTTCGATCCATGGATTTGACTATCATATCATCCACAAACACTTCGGCCTCCTTATGCATCATGTCATTCAATAAGGTAGTGCATCTCTTTGATAGGTTGTCCAAGCATTTTTCAAGCCAAACGGCATAACACGGTAACAATAGGTGCCCCAAGGCGTGGTGAATGTCGTCTTTTCTCTGTCTTCAGGATCTATCAAAATCTGGTTGTACTCAGAGAAGCCATCCATGAATGACAACAAGGCATGCCCTGCTGTGCTGTCTACTAAGACGTTGATGTACGGTAGCAAAAAATCTTCTTTTAGGCTAGCCTTGTTGAGGTCCCAAAAATTCACGCAAACTCGGATACGACCGTCCTTCTTTAAAATCGGTACTATATTGGCTACCTATTTCAAATACTCGGTTACCATTAAAAATCCAGCGTTGATCTATTTGGCAACTTCTTCTTTGATCTTCAGAGCCCATTCTAGTCGGATCCGTCTCAATTTTTGTTTGACCGATTTAGCATCAGGGTATAGGGGGATATGGTGCTAGACAATATCAAGATCAATTCCAAGCATGTCCTTGTAAGACCATGCAAACACATCTTTGAATTTTTTTAATAAAGTTATTAATTGTTCTTTTTCAACTGAGGATAAAGAAGAACCAATTTGAACATTTTGCGGGTTGATTTTATTCCCCAGATTTATTGATAAAATTTCTTCAATTATTAGTTGGGCATGCATTTCTTCTTTTCTTTTTATTAAAAGTTGTATTTCTTCGAGTATATCTCCGTCGAATTCGAAATCGTCGGAAGGCATATGAAATAAATCAAATAAAGCAGAGTAACCGAAGACTTCGTTCATTTCATTAAGAATAGTAGGAATTACAAACTCAATGGTAAAAGCAGGAAGAGGAGCACCAACAGACGTGCTTTCAATTACAGACTCCAACTCAAACTTGGACACAGGATAGATGATCTGCACATCGGAAGACTCAATGGACCAATTCTTTACTTCCTTTGTGGCCGCATCGATGATGAGCTTGGTACAATCTGTCGATGCACTGAAGCCCATCATGAAACAGTCCGATTCAGTTATACGCAGCTGAGTCATCTTCTCGTTGAATAGTATTCCCAGGTCGGTATCGTTGAGTCTGTCAGCCCAATCTTCTTTCTGAACCTTCTTTTCTTCTTTCTCTCTTTCCACTGTTGCTTCCTCCTCTGTGTCAGACAATTAGTGGCTAAAAAAGATCTCCAACCCAGGCAACTTTTGATTGGTCTTTTCGTCGATCCACGGCTCCGGAAAGCCACAATGCGGGAAATCTTCCCCTTTTTTAACGAAGTACACATTGAGTGTCCCAGAATAATGGGCCTTTCATCCCCTTCTAGGCCCTTCCAGATCTTCTTCCGTTGGCTCATACCCAAGACCAAAACAGTGCAAAGTCGGCAATACCTGAATGGGTTCCGGGATTCCCTGCAGTTTACGTCTCAATCTCATGCCAGGGAAGAAGGACATTTTTCTCATCATCGTTAAAGCTCGTGGGTTAACATACCTTTCTTCCTCATTCATCAGCGTCTGAACAGCTTGTACTTCATCAAACTAAAAACCACTTAGCAACACATCATCTTCACTATGTTAGACTTCTAGTAGAGTTGTGCCCTCTCCTCCTTTTGGCTGGTGGATACTGTCCTCTCCATGAATGGTCAAAACTACCCCGTTCTTTATCAATTTTAGTTTTTGGTGAAGGGTAGATGGTACTGCTTGGACATTTGGGTCATGCAGCCATGGCCTTCTTAGCAGTAGATTGAAGGAGGCTGGTACATCTAACACGTGAAACTCTACTGACGTTTCCAAAGGTCCTACTGAAATGGCAAATAACACCAGTCTTAGCACATCCCTTCTCGTGTTGTCGTAGGCTCGTACTCCTTGATTGCAGGGAGTGAACTGGTCTGGCCTCATCCCTAAGTAGACGGATGTTCTCAACGGACAGACATTCAACGCAGATCCATTGTCAATAAGGGTCACCGGGACCCACTTTTCTAGGCACTTGACGGTGATGTGAAGCAGCTTATTTTGACTTTTTCCTTCAGCAGGCAGATCCTTATCAAAAAAGGAAATAACTATTGGTTCAGCGGTTGGTAGAATAAGTCCAATAAGCTGCTCGGGGGTTGTATCTACCGGGACACTGGCCTTGTTCAATACTTTCAAAATAGCTTGTCTATGCTTATGCGACGCCATCAATAAGCCCCAGATACTGATGTTTGCCTACATCTTTTTCAGCTATCTCAGTACAGTATCATCCTCCTCCTCTTGCTCTGTCTCTTTCTCTTTTACACTTGGCTGTCCTCTCTCTAACGGAGTTGGCTTAAAGTGCCATCCACTTCTGGTTAGGTGTTCCACGCCGGCGTCACACTATCAGTTTGTCTTACTTCGTTTACATGCAAAGGGTCTTCAGATGCCCACAAATCACTTAGGTCACTAACGACTGCCCTTTGCCTTCTTTCCTGATCGTCTTCGATTTCAACACAATCCTGACCATTTGGTCTCATCAGATTTTAATACAATCCTGACCAGCCAATAGGACTGCATTTCATCGACGTACACTTCTTCCTCAAAAAGTTGGGAAATGGTGATTCCATCAAGTACATGGCCAAACCTATAAGGCCGAGTTGAATAATCCAATGGCCAGTCATCTATCTCGTGGCGCTCCTCTTCCCGTTGGTAGACTTGGATTAGCGGTCGATACCATTCCTAGGCATTATCATTCAATTCTTCCATTCTGTCTCGACTGCCTCTAATCATCATGAATGAGCATACTGTTTGGTTCTCAGTTACTAAAACATGAGGGCGGGGTAGGTGTGCTGAGCAGATGTGCTTACTCGGATCCTCTGATTCTCCTAAAGACATGTAATTTACCCCTGCCTGCCTGGCATGATTTGGCAGTGGGTTGGTTGTGACGTTCGGCTTTTGGGTGGCTGATGGAGGAGAGATCAATTTGTTGTCTATGAGATTCTGGATCTCATGTTGGAGCCTCATACACTTATCAGTTAAATGCCCGTGACCTTGATGGAAAGCGCAGTATTGAGAGGCATTGTATCTCGGGGGAAGCGGGTTAGGCACTGGCATAGGATCTAGTACCTTGATGAGTCTTTTCTCCACCAGATTGTTTAAATCAATGGATAACAGGATGTTGAGAGGGGTGAATGTTCTTCGCGGCCATTGCTGTGTTTGCTGACCATCGCCTGACTGTTGAAGGTTGCCTGTTTGATGAGTGGAAGAAGAAGGGTTCAAAAGGTTCGCCTCGCCCAAGCAGGACACGAGGTTAGTTTCTATGGATGGGTTTTGATTGGTTGCGGGAAAATTCCTTCTTTGTGGCTTTTTGACTGAATTATGTCTTCTCGATATCACCAGATTGGATAGCATCCTTATTTTGTACCCCAGCGTTGAACAACTGTTCGAATGTAGAGAGTGGCTGCGTGATCAAATGTTGGATAGCATCCTTACCTGTTCCTTTTCAGTGAGCCTGTTTGTCATCTTTGCAGCTTTACCCCTCCAACGGGTCAAAAAGTCAACAAAAAATTTTTGATTCTCTTGCCGAATTGTCTCAAGCTCTCGAGTAGTAACGTCCAGTTGGACATTGTAACTATACTGGCTGATAAAAATCGTTGCAATGTCTTTCCAAGTTCTGGTTTTAGCTACATCAAGGGAGAGGAACCATTTCTGGGCTGCCCTAGAAAGAGATCGGTGAAAGAGCTTAGCCTTCAACTGGTCATCAATCCCCATGGGCGACAGGGTACCAACATACGTTCGGAGATAAATTCTGGGATCTCCAGTTCCGTCAAATTTTTCCATGTTCGGCATTTTAGAGTTTTTCGACAATTTGGCATCTGGGAACTGGCAGAGTCCTCCTACATCGAGCATATATTCCTCAACTCCTTTGGCTTTTCTCAACACCTTTTCTATCCGATCAATCTTTTCAGCCAGCGTAGATTCTCTAGATTGGGCAGTGTTTTCCTCTTCTACCACAATCGGGCGGAGAACCCAAGGTGGCACCGCGACTTGCGGTATCTCTAGTCCCTGGTTATGATCCCAAAAGTCTTCGCCATTTTCGTTCGTATTGTCTGGCTGTCCATTCACACCGAGCATACGGGCCTGAATTGCTTGTATCCGCATCTGTGCCTGGCACTGGTTTTAGGCCTGGGTCTGCTGCTCCACAGCCCGCTGTATCTCGGTAATAGCCCTCACCAGGGCTGTCAGATTAACTTCGTTCTCTGCCATGTTGGTTGATTTAGATACTCTGCGAAGTTTGCCCGATTCTGACCTTTCCCAAACTCGTGTCAACTGTACTTTTTCTAGATAAATGGTAACTCACAGAAAAACCTGATCCCACAAGCAGAATAACCTGTCTTAGACATTTTTTTGAAAGAATTCATATAACAGACAGCAAATATCCTAGATACCCAAAAATAGCTAAAACTGAAATGTTAGATCTAGGCAACCCAAGAGGGCGGTGAATTGGGTCTTTTAAAAAATAAAAGGCAATTTAAAAATATTTTCAAAAATCTTTTAATATTGCAATAAAGTAAGATATGTAAATATATAAGCAATCCAAATATTAAAATATGAGGGATAGAGAAAAAGAATCAGACACCAGCGATTTATAGTGGTTCGGCTTTATCTTAGCCTACGTTCACTCCTCAAGATCTCCCTTGAGTATTTTCACTATTCAGAATACTTCAGGGCGTATTCTAAGCCATTACGAGCTTCAAGATTCCCCTTGAGCTATTTGAATGTTTACGGGCACATTCACAAGCATAAACAGCTTCAAGAAGATCCTATGAAAATAAGCCTCTATTTTCTTCTAATCTTTCTTGAACTCTTTTTTAATGAGTTTCACTCATTCACTCAAAGGCTAAAGGAAGACTCACCATTAATTTTAATAAATGAGATGCAATAAATGAAGAGCACTCACTCTCTTTACAATATTGATTTACAATAAATGAAAGGATAAAGAGAGATGAGGAACAAGAACAGGAATTGAAGCAATAAATAAGAGCTTGATGATTTCTGAGATTGGTTTGAGCAATAGAATAGTAAATGTAAGTCTTCAACCTTCTTAAATGCTGAGAAGTAACTCCTTATATAAGTTCTTGTGAGTTCTTGACCGTTGGAGGTAAGTGGGAGCAATAAATGCCAAAAATCCAACAGTTGAGATCTGCCGTATTTTGAATTTCCGTCTTTAGGGTCGACACAAATAACTTTGGTGTCGACACAAAGTGTCTAGGCCAGGGTTCTTCAAGTGATTGGGTCAACACAAATCTTCTGAGGGGTCGACACAAATTCTGCATTTTACCTTCCAACGTTCTGGGGTGGACACAAATGAATCTGGTGTCGACTCGTTTGAAACTTCAGCATTCGGAGGAACAACTTTGTATCAACTCAACTTGCCTTTGGTGTCGACACTAAATCTCTGCAGGAAGCCTCGGTACTTTTGTGTCGACACAAATGTGCTTTGGGGTCAACACCAAAATTTTGCAGTTAGTTTCGGTTATTTTGTGTAGACACAAATTTTTTTTGGGTCGACACTAAAATTCTGCAGGCATGCTCGGGACTTTTGGGTCAACACGATTTGTCGTGGGGTCGACACCAAAAATCTGCAGGAGGTCTCGATTGTTTTGTGTCGACACAATTTCCATTTGTGTCGACCCAAACTTCTGAAAATCAAAAGTGATGATCACTTTTGTGTCGACACAAATCTAGTTTGTGTCAACTAAAAATGAGTCATGGGCACTTCGGCACTTTTGTGTTGACACAAAACTAGTTTGTGTCGACATTAACTTTTTAGTTCCTGAAGATTAACTTGAAAAATAGTTAGGGTGTCAAACCATTTGATCAAAGGGTGTTGAAATACTTGATACGTTTCAAGTATACTTTGTCTTAAAAGTTTTGACTTAACTTTCAATTTAGATCAACACGATAATATTCTAATTAAAGAATGTTTAAGTGCTTGAACCTTTTTAAGATATAAGTCATTTCTTTTTTGCTAAGATGTCAACTTTGATTGTTCAAAAAGTTTTAACACATTCATTTTGAAAATATAAAATATTATCATTTTAAATAATTTATTCTTAGAAAATGAATTATGAAAATCATCAAAATCAAATTAAAAAGTCCTTGGGAAAACAATCTCCCATTTTTTGATGATTACAACTATATTACCATTTTCTAAAAAACTGTTTAAAAAGATTCTCAACAAGTGTTCCCCCTTATCAATATGCCTTAAACAATAACAGAAATTATATCAGCTAGGTATACAACATAGTGAAAACATATAGTTTTTAACATAATTTGCAAAAGAGATTAAGAAGTATTCAGAATTTATTCTAGTTTGTACAAAACAGTGAATGTGTGTAAGTAATTTGCCCAAACACATCTAATTTTATTCAACACACAATCATAGGCAAACGAATGTAATGAACAGATATATATAGACATAAAAATAATTCATTCATCATTCATTTAAGGCAAGAAAATTGTTCAGGCATTCATAACATTCAAAACACATTCAACCCCAAAAAAACTTTACATCTTCACATTCCATTAAAAAACTTTAAAAAAAATTGTTTTCAAACTTCAACTTCAACATCTCTCTTCTCTCCCCTTCACTTCTAAACTTCTCTTCTGTACTTTCTCCCCTTTTCTTTTTCCCTTTTGTAATTATCAAAAAAAGGCTATTAGTCGTCCATAAACTTCTTGAAATCTTTTTTTGCTTTGGCCTTCTTCTTACTGGAAGAAGCTCGTTCCTTTGTCGCGCGAGATCGCTCATCCTTGGCTTCACCTGCTGCTAGGGCTTCCCATTGAGCTGCCATTGCAAGGTCTGCTTCTCGCTTGAGACGTGCAGCCTTCTCTTCTTTCGTTTTCTTGGGCTTGAACTAGTTAGCCCATGCCTCTTTGATCCACTTCAAGTGCTCTTCGACCTTTTGGGAGTTGGCATGTACTGTAGTGACAATGCCTTGATTGTATTCTTTGCGCACTTAATGTAGAATGGCCTTGTTGCAATTGACAATAGATGAAATATTTTCATCCATCGTTTTGCATAGGGCCCTTCCTGCATCAGTGGCATTTTCCACATCTCTCCGAAGGCTTCTGTTGATCTTGTCAATGTGTTTTATCTTCTCAGATAGGGTAGAGATATTATGATGCAAGTCGAAAAAGTCTTGGTCAACTTTGGCTTGGAAAAGAGTGACTTTTTTAGAAAGAGAGTTGATTGAAAAAAGCACTTTAGAGAGATCCACTTGAACAGGACCAGTGGATGATGATGCAGTAGCAAGGGGAACAAGAAGTGAGGTGGTGTGAGGAGGAGCTACGTGGGATGGACCAGGAGTATCAAATGTTTCAATGTGATCAGGTCTGGCTAGTGGTAAGTCAAGATCGATAGGGATAGAGGATACATCACGAGGAGGAGGAGGAGGAGGAGGAGGAGTTTTGACAGATGATGGGGTACCTCTACGAATGGTGGTCCAAGCACCATTCACATATGCAATTTGCATATGTTTAAGGGAGAACTTCCCATACAAATCATGCTTAGAAAAGGCAATGGCCTTTTCCTCAGAGAGGTTGACCTTGAAGTGTCGAAACACTTTGGTCAGGTACATCCCGTGTGGCAGAGATAGTTTTTCTTCCCATTGGAGTGAAACATGTGAGAAATAAAAAGAAAACCTAGATTAAGATTTTTCTTCTCCAAAATGCACCACATAATGAATATGTGCATGTAGGAGACATCCCTAAATTTTCCCATCTGAGGAAGGAAAATATGGTTCACCATATGGTGAAGGAACCTCATCTCAGGATTCAGGGTATTGGCTTCCAAGGGTTTGCGGGGGTCAATGTTGTCATTCTCAAAAATATTTTTGACACATTCCTCGAAAGAGAAGCCATCAAACTCAATAGGTTTTTGGCTGTGCCAGAAACAGATGTCACCGGGGGGAATGTCCAAGATTTCATTGAGAATAGATGGAGATAAAGTGATTTCTATACCATTCGCCCAAGTGGTGATGGTAGTGCAAGGAATTAGGGGAATGTGCATGTGAGTATAGAATAATTTAACTAATATGGGATAGTGAGGTTCTTAGATTTGTAAAAACCTTTACCACCCAAGGCTTGAGAAGAGGTCCTTAAACCTCATCTCAATCGAGTCAAGGTACTCGAAATCAATAGAACGGTCGGGACAAATTTTTTGATTTACAAAGGAAGAAAAATAGAGGTAACTAGATTTAGAGTTTTGAAAAGAAATTACCTCAGAGGAGGCAACGTTTTAAGGACCATAGGTTGTTCCAGTCGTCGTCACTTTGGTTGTCTTCTTCCTCTTCGAAGTCCTAGGGCTTGAAGGTCCTTCATCAATGGATCGTTTCGATCCTTTGCCAATCGACTTTGGTGGCATTTTGATGGATTTGGTTTTGGATTTGAGAAGAAGAAAGGGGTCGACTCAGGGTTTGAAGGAGATGAGGCGGGAGACGAACGATTTTATGAGGGAGAGAGCGGGAAACGAAATGATGTTTCGGGGACCAACGCCTCTTTTATAGGCATAACAATTTGTGTCGACACAAATTTCAGTTGGTGTCGACACATTTTGGCCATTTGGGTCGACCCAGTTAAGGTTAGTGTCGACACAAATTTACCGAGAGTCAAGAAAAACTACGGTGTCAACGCTGAATAGAATGGGGTCGACACTTTTGTTCCCAGTGCCACTTCTATATAGTTTTTGTCGATACTACACACATTTGTTTCGACACTGATTCACTTTGTGTCGACACATTTTCACATTTATGTTGACACAATTTCTCATTAAAGAAAGAATCATTAGGTATTTTGAAATACAATAAAAGACATGGTTAGTATGGCATATAAATCATCAATTTGGAGCACATAACATATCAAGTTCTCTTCTAATAAA
>JAOTRH010482398.1:0-25256 GCA_034768845.1 Heliamphora exappendiculata | reverse complement strand
TGCACAAATAAATCTTACTTGTGAACCACATAAAAATTTGATAATTGGTCCCCACTAAGTTCACATGACTTGTACAAATTACACTTTGTAACAACTTCTCTCGAATAAAATAACAAACGATTGCAATTTTTTTGGTTCTCCCATGAAATACTAGATTAGATGCAATGTGAACCGTTGCTTGATTATCACATAACAACTTAATAGGATGAGAATGCAAAAATCCTAGTTCCTCTAACATATGTTCAACGCTATATTTGAACCCAACACTCAATCGAGCAACTACTATTTGTTTCTTACTTTTCCATAACACTAAGGGCTCGATTTTTTGCTTTTTTGCGTTTTTAGCCAAAAAGCTAAATTGGATTCAAATTAAGTTATTTAGTAACTTAACTTCTAAGTTAACTTTTTTTAAATTGGTTGTTTGGGTAAAAAGTTAGTTTTTTTACTTTTTGTTCAAAGTGGACAATTTTACTCTTCTATATATTTGATGTTAACAATTATATGTAGTTGGTAATGGTAGTGAATAAGTTTTGAATAATGGGTATTATTATATTTTAAAAGTAGTAGGAGTTTGAATAGAATATTCTGCGAATTTGTGTTTTGATTTGATTTTTTAGCATTTTAGCTTTTTTGCTTTTTTGCTTTTTTGCCAAACGAGCAACCTTAGCTTTTGGCATTTTTAGCCAAAAAGTCAAGGTTTTCAATCATGGCCTAAATTATCTCCAATAAGTATACAATAGCCAATAGTTAACCTCCTATCAGATTGAAATCCAACCCAATCGGCGTCTGTATAAGCCTTAATATGAGTATGCCACAAACCATGACCTGGTGTACCTTTGAGATATCTAAGAATGCGCAGTATAGCATCCCAATGACAAGTCTGTGGGGTATTTAAAAATTGAATAAGACTCACTGCAAAAGAAATGTCTAATCTGATAACAGTCAAATAATTTAATTATCTAACAAATCGTCGATATCTCCCTTAATTTGCTAACAGCTAACCTTGATTTGCAACTAATTTGGTGTTGGGATCTATAGGAGTGTCTATAGATTTAAACCCTCACATTCTCGTTTCATTTAACAAATCAATAACATATTTCCTTCGAGATAAAGAGATTCCACAACGTGCTCTAGAGTCTAGCCGCCTCAATATCCAAAAAATATCTCACATTTCCCATATATCTGATTTGAAATTTGGTAGGTAGAAACGATTTCAATTCCCGAATACCATTACAGTCATAACCTGTTATCACGATATCATCCACATGCACAATCAATAATATTTTGCATGCTGCTGTATGTGTATAAAAAACAGAATGATTTGCTCCTCATCTTTGAAAACGAAAACTAGTCACAATATCAGTAAGTCTCAGTTTTTCAATATCTCAAATTTTTGTTTTTTTTTTTAATCTGGATCACATAGTTACATGGGTCACAAGAGGGGTCAAATAGCAAGAGGCAAAATAGGGGAGGCAACAACGAACGTAGTTCGATAAGGGACGTGGTTGTGGCTCAACAAGCTGAGGGCTTCAACAAGGACTGTGGTTCGTCGATAATCTAGGGATTGGTTATGGATTGAAGACGATTTGGGGTCTGATTCTAGTTGGGGTTCAACTAATCAACAGGTTCTGGATCGACAAGAGTGGGTGGTTGACTAGTTCGACGGGTTTTGGGGTCATCATTGTGATCGACTGATCTGGGGTCAACAGATTCTGGGTTGACTGCTTGAGGTGGTGTTGGTCAATGTGGTTCTGAATCGTTGGAGGGATGGGATGACTGGTTCTGGCTTGACAACGACGGGTTCTGGCTCGACAACATTGATTGTGGTTCAATGATGCTTTGGACTGGCGTTTGACTTAGTTCGACGATGACAACAGAGGGCCAGTACCTGGATTTGGTCTACCATGACGTTTATACCCCTCTTCTCTTTTTCTTTTAAATTTGGCTCCAATACCATGTTGAGAAAAAGAAAAAGAATTAGAAGAACAGGATAGCTTAATCTCCTAGGATTAGCTCTTCTAACTATTTATGTTAAACCAAAATATTAAAGAGTAAATTACACTGACCACCCCTGAGGTTTCTGATAAAAACAAAAACATCCCCTCTACTTTCTAAAATGTCACTGATCTCCCCTGTCAGTGTTGTTTCCCTAACATTGTTAACGAAAATTAGATTTTTACTATTTTATCTTTATAATTAAATTAAATTATTTAATTAAATAATTAAAATAAAATAAAAAACCAATGTTCATCGTGCACCTTCCTTCAACCTAACCCCAAAACCTGCTTTTCAATCCTTCTTCCATTTGGCCATTCAACAAATGCATTTAACTATGAAATATCAAAAGCATTGAACTCTAAACATTGAACTCCAACCCCAAACGAAGAAATTGGAGATGCGAACTCCAATTTCAGCCACGTCGTGAGGCCGGTGATCTTCACGATAAAATATTTTCATTCTTCGTCTTCTTTGATTGGTACGCGTAGAGCAATATTCGCCGCCCCTCTCATTTGGTGTTTTTTGCAGTTGAGTTAGTTACCGGAGTTGAGTTGATTGTTTTGGATATGGCTACGATTGCTGAAGCAGACGTAACTAATGGGTTTGATTCAAAATTATTTTGGGGAAAATAAGAGGAAAAGGGGGAGGAAGAAGGGGATCGAAGTACTGTTGCTGCAGTTGGGGATTTGGTCAGAGAAATGGTCGTCGGAGAAGGGGGAGGAGGGAGGGATGAGGAGACAGCGACGAAGGGGGAAAAGAGGAGTAGAAGCGGGAGGAAGAAGGGGAGGAAAGGGGGCCTGGTTCATCCATGGAAATCACAAAATCAAGCTTTTCAATTTGGTCGGAGAGATTTGATTTGCATCTTATTCCAACGATGTGAGTTAGCAAAATAAAACCAAGCTTTTTATATACAAATATATATATATATATATATAACTTTTTAATTTTTTTTCTTGTTAGTGAAATCTATAGAAATCAAGAAAATTAAAACCAAAACTCCTTGGCAGCAATAGAGAGATACTTTCGTATAGGAGAAATAATTAAATACAAATACATACATACAAATATATATATATATATAACTCTATGTTTTTTGGGGTTAACATGAAAAAATGATAAAAGTGTGATTTCAGTGTTCTAAATCTGTGTTTATATGTAAATCTATGTTTATATCAGTCCCATTTCTCTATAATAGCTATCGTTTCTTCTAGTTATGGATTCTTCGCAGTGAACATGTGGCGGTTTTCAACTGAAAGGGAATATGGACAATTATGCTTTTTTCGGAGTTCAGAGGGTAAATTTGACATTTTACTGATTATTAATTTTAAAATTATTTTATGGGTAACAGTTTTTTAACAGAAAGAAAACGGATGGAAATTATGTGTATATTGTCAGATAAAGTAGGGAAGTCAGTGTCATTTCAAAAAGAAGATGGGATGTTTTTATTTTTGTCAGAAACCTCAGAGGAAGTCAATGTAATTTACCCAATATTAAAACATTGACATAAAAAACTCTGAATAGGTTCAATAGCATAATTTATTAGGTGACACCATATGATGACCCAACCACATTTTTATTCATATTCGACTTAATTAATTATTAGGGTGTGTGGTCTACATCTACATTATCTTTTTGTAACAAGCTTTGGCTTGCAAGAGGCTTTGGCTCGTCTTTTCAATATGAAAAAATGTAGAGCTAGTGTCTCTTATATTTTATTGAGTCATTGTTGAAACAACTCATGTGAATCATTGGCCCAATAACTTGAACAAAGAGCCTAACAACGTGGCCTAAAAACTTAAACTCAAGTTATTAGTAGTAGCCTACAAGTTTCTTTATATATCAGACATAATTTCTATATCCCACCGATGTGGGATGGGGTATCAAAAGATCACCCATTTAAATACACAACGCCCTCGTCGCGCAGCCGGAGTTCTTCTCTTGGTGGAATGTGGATAACAGACCATTAGCGGACACAGAACAGCCCATAAGCGTGCACAATGTATACAACCTCGAGGCCTCTACCCCTCTCTGAAGCTTTTATTCCTCAATCTACACCGCCACAGAGCCCGCACGGGACCAAGTTTAGCTCCGATACCATTTGAAACGACCCAAGTGAACCACTGACCCAATAACTTGAATAAAGAGCCTAACAACGTGACTCAAAAGTTTAAACTCAAGTTATTAGTAGTAGCCCACAAATTTCTTTATATATCAGACATAATTCCTATATATCACCGATGTGGGATAGAGTATCACAATTATCGCTTAAATAAGCTTTTGAATTTCAGTTTAATAGGTGTTTAGTTATATCGCATGCATATTAAGGGACCTTAGGACGCTTAATTTTTATATTTACACTTGTCTACATTTTGTTAAAAGTATTTTCAAGAATTCCAGTGAGCAGCTCGATTGGCGCCTAAACAGCGCTTAAGCGCTTCACATCCAGTAACGAGCACTTGATGTGCACTCGATAGGGGTTGAAGGTTGATATTCTAGTGCATAGTGCTCCATAAGCAATCGTGAGCTTGCTTCAATAGCGAGTGCTCGATGCACGCTTGAGTGCTTGCATTTCAACGTGTGCTTTTTTTTGGGTTTTGCACTATTTTTATTTCACGGGATATAAAAACATAACTAGTTTTTTAAGGATATGAAAATCAAAACAATTTCTTTGATAGAACACTATTTTCTTCATAGCTTGTGAAAACTTAAGTCTCATGCCTTGGTAGTATCAAATTGTTTCCCTAGTGTTTCTGATAAAAACCCACATACACACATTCATATTTCATTGATCGGGTCCTTTCGACTGTTTGACCATTAATTGCGGATCCATCAAAGACGAAGACCGAGAAACTAATTTCCGAAGATCACTGTTGATCAATAACGAGATCAGAGCCACCAAGGCATTAAGATCAAGTACAAGGAGCACTTGTGAAGGAGTGCCAAAATTAGGTTAACCGTTGCAGGCATGTAAGTCCTCCATATGAAACTCTTGTACTCTCGATTTCAATAGTGGCTTGTTTGGGGTTATCGGGATCGTGATTTTTGTCCTTAGGGAGTTAGCTCCTTAAGATTTTCATGTAAAATCTTATACCTTATTGACTTTTATTGCGTGTTTTTTGTTTATTTGCTTTTCAAACTTTTAAGATTGTTTTGAGTTTTTTGTAATAACGCCTTTTCAACCCCCTCTAGGCATAATTGGTACTGACTCCAGTTTTTCACTTGCTATTTACTTAAGTGCATGCATGATTAGTCTTTCATAATTAATTCATGGCATGATTTAATTCTCTTGATTAAAATATTTAATATTTAAGTGCATGCATATTAGTCTTGCATAATTAATTCTCATGTCATCATAATAAAATGAGTCATCTTATACACGTATACTTCTTAATATAATACCGGTTATATGATTAAATGCATATGTAAATTATAAGATCCCATTTAATCAAATTTGGCAAGGATGACTGGTAAAGAATTACCACTTTAAGATTAAAACAAGCTATTAACCAATGGGTGGATGGTTGTAAGGGAATCGACTATTAAGGAAATTCCTACACTTTGGCTTTGATTAACTTAGTTAAATCCAAATTTAACCAATATAATCTAGGCGTTATAAATTGCAGTGTTACACTGCAGTTTAAAATTGTTTGATTTGAGTATTACACACTATCACTTAGCAAAAGATTTAAGCATGAGTATGGTCAAATAGAGCTCTCCTATAAGTAGAACCATAATCCTAATAGATATAAACTAATTAGACTTGGGCCTTCAATGACTAAAATACTTGCTTTGACTTCCTAATAGTTCAGTACTATAAAATAAGGTGGTTAACCCCAAGTCTACTTACCAATAACGGAAGGGGAAAAAAAATCAAAATCTAAATAATCAAAATAGCCATCACAGCATCTTGTCAGGTGCACGATAATTTGAAGGGTGGAAAGACTCCAATTGATAAAAAAACTCAACTGTCCATTTGAAATTCTTTGCTTCACATATAGATATACCATCCATATACAAATTATATTGATAATAAAAGTGTCCACTTGGTCAAATTGATATAAGAGTCATGCTTATAAAATGATCACCAAAATTAGTCGGTGTGCTTTCATTTGTAGCTAGATAGCAAAATTGGTTCCAGAATTACATTATTAGCTAACTTTATAGAAATGCAATAGACACGCTTTATAAAAATTATAACTTTTTTTTTTTGGCTAACTGCTTCCTAAAACTTTGCAATTTGATGCTAATTGTCAATGATAGTAGCCGCAGTCTATACCACTTGCATCTATTGGATATTGACATGGTGAATGCAACGAAGCACATTTCTTTCAGACTTGAATGTTTACTCACTTAAGCCATTACCAGACAGAAACTAGTAAAACTACTTCACAGTTGAGATTGTAAACTCAATAAATCAAAACATTATGTATTAGCAAATAGAAAGGGGAAAAAAGTGTCAGGAGAAATAAGACAGAAGTCACTGATTTATAAGTTATAACCTAAAAGTTGGGGGGGAAATCTTGAAGTCACTGTTTTCTAGGGAACATGTTAAAGCGCAACCTGAAGTAAAGAATGTTAAGAGAAAACAAAAAGAAACCAATAGGCTGTATAAATAATGATAATAAGAAGAAAGGCAAAGTAGCAGACCAGGCATTACCCTTTTTCTCATGAGCTCAGGGTCTCCAATGCTATCACCAAGAACAGATCGGAGCTCTTCATCATTTTTGCAGGCATCTTCCAGCACTCTGCACAGACAAGTAAAGTACCAAATGGCTTATATGCATATGTAGACTCCTTCATTTTAAGTGGGAAATGATTGTAACATACCACAATGCTCCGCAGCCAACGTCTCGGTGGCCTAGTAGCCATTTCATGTTTAGCGACTTCGCTCACCAACTACTATCACGACAACTAATAAAGTTGTCCTAATCCAGCTTATAGGTCGGTCCCTCTGTGAGGTTGACTTGTAGAGCTAATTATGTTTATCTATCTCCTCCTTTGTTTTGGGCACTTCCACTAGGGGGCACGAGTAGGGGTGGCTTGGTATTTCCTAACGGGGATAATCCCATTTTTCACATAAATAGAGAGATGAATTGATGTATTTATAAAATCCATCGGGACCGATAGGGCTTGAACCCACAGCTTCCGCCTTAACAAAGCAGTAATTCATTCGATTCCATATTCGAATAGGTTCTGTTCAATTCCATACTTGACATAGTAAATGCTTTAATACCAAATGTTACCAATACTCGGGTAGAATTCACTCCTAAAAACTAGGGTGCCCAAGTGACTTATATAAATACGGAGAGTCGTTTATTTTAACCGACATGATCTTAAGATGAACCATCAGTCAAAAAACAACTACGAAAAGAAGAGAGGAAAAATTACTTGGCCCAAGCAGGATAGTTGTGCAGACGATCGAATTCACGTCTCTGCTTCTCCTCCCGGATCTTAAGCAGCCTCCGGCCTCTTGCAGTTGTCCCTGACCCTTTGGCAGCCTTTCCATTCAAAATTCCCCTGCCGCCACTGGCACCGGCGGCATTGACATCTTCCCCAAAATCGTCGTCAGTATCATTCGAGTGCGATTCTGTGGCTGCTGCAGAGATTTGAACATTATGATGTGAAGACACGAAATTTATAAGCGTGATTTCGCCGGGAAAACTGATTTTGTTGGGAAACCCTAACAGAGGAGGTGGAGAAGAAGAAGAAGAAGAAGAAGAATAAGAAGAAGAATAAGAAGAAGAGACGAGGGACTTCCAGGGCACTGAGGAGGAGAATCGAAAATGATGAAGTCGGTGAGGGAGTTGAGTATTGGCACCGGCATACATCACCACTTTGTCTCAAGATTTATCAGTGTAACCTCTGTTGCACGCATGTACAGTCAGACTTGGCCTCCCATTCCTCTTTCACCAATTCGAATCTGAGATAACAGAAGCATTATCCATTGAAACTACATTTTAGGCAGGCTTTTAATTTTGGCCGGCCGGAGGTAGGGGGCTCAGGACCCAGCCCGGGATTTTGCGAATTTTTTATTTATTTTTTTGTTCTTTTTTTTTTGTTTTTTGAGTTATTACATAAGATTATAATTAATTATTAAACAGATACTTTATAATTTATTATAAATTTATCTATGAACTTATTATTTTATTATAAATTTATAACATTATAAGTTTGTTAGTTTGCTAGTTACTTAATTTATAAGTTTATAGTCTAATATTAGTTTATTAGTTTATTATATAAGTTTATAAGTTTGTAGTTTATTATTAATTTATTAGATTATTATAAAAGTTTATAAGGTTATAATCTAATATTAATTTATTAGTTTATTCGTAGTTTATTATTTTATTATTAGTTATTAGTTTATGATATAAGTTTATACTTTATTAGTTTATTAATTTATAAATTTTTATTTTATTATAAGTTTATTAGTTTATTATAAGTTTATAAATTAGTTTACTTATTATATATTAATATTAATTTATAAATTATGTTGTAGATTATTATTTATAATACATAAATATAATAAATTTGAACACTTTAAATAATTAAATGCACTATAAGTTTTATTATTCAAACATCAAAAGTAACTAATTACATAAATATTATATTTTAAGTTTTATAAAATGGGCGAGCATCGGACTTGGGCCAAAATGGATGGGCCTTGGGCTCTACCTCAGGCCAGCCTGGCCCACAGGCTTAGGAGTGGCCTAAGCCCGCAAGTCTAATATTCGGGTTCGGACCATTCATGATTACCGGACTAAATTTACTCCCTTTAGTTTTAGGGTTAATTTTATTTTTATCTCCTAAACTGTTATAGGTCTTTTTATTTGTTCTCTTAATTATTAATTTTACTTATTTCGTTCCTTAACTATCTAATTTATTCATGCTCAACTAAATTAAAAATTAATGTCTACTTGATTGATGAAAAATAATTATGTAACTATTTTTACTCACATTTTATGGTTAAAATAGTCATTTTGCTACTTCTATGGGAAAGTTATTGATGAAAATAGTTTTGTAGCTATTTTCAATCATTTTTTGTGCATAGAATAGTCATTTTGCTGATTGGAAAGGTATTAATGGGAAATAATTTGATAGCAATTTTCACTCATTTTTTGTTGACTAAATAGTAATTTTACTATTTGTGGTAAGAAAGTTAACTTCTTTTATGTTAGCAAAACAGAATAGAGAAAAAAAAAAATAGCTTTTAGTAAATGTAACTTTTAATTTGACTACTTAAAAATAAATTAAATAGTTGAAGAACCAAATAAGTAAAATTGATAGTTAAGGTATGAAAGAAAAAAATAGATATGATAGTTTAAGGGATAATAATGAAATTAATCCCTTTATATAAATGCAACAAGTCATTTTGGAGTGAACATTAAAATAAAATCGATTCACACTTATATCATTTCAAAATTACTTTTCAAAAAAATTATATCATCAGTGTTGTTTTATATTACCATAACTACTCATCTAATACCTATAAGAAGATTAAAGTTAAAAAAAAAATTATACTTCGAATGTTATTTTATATTACTATAACTACTCAAGCAATACCTATAAAAATATTAAAGTAAAAAAAATCATGAAAAGGATTCAATTTTTTTCCAAAATCCTCTCTTTCAAATCTAATTTTTAAATATTATATTTAATTTATTTTTTTCTTAATTTAATATTTTTTATAATAAATTAAATATTGCATATGCATAACGTGTGCCACAAACACTAATAATTTTAAGTGGACAAACATAATCAAACATAGTCATTTTATAGCGTTGTGGGTCCACAGAACCAATCTTCGACTCTACAACAGCATTCATTTAACTTATCTAAGGCAGATATATTGTTCGATGAGTTAGTAATGCAAAGGTTCATTACTTTAACAAATGGCCATTCGATCCCACCTGAAAGAGAAAAAAATGCAAAAGAATATTGTAAATAGCATAATTCTTTTAGGCATTCTACTAATAATTGCATAACATTTCGAAATGCTATACATGATTTGATTCAAAAAGGGATGCTGCAATATGCTAAAGAAAAGGAGATTATGGAAGTTGATAGTGGTCCATTTCCTGATATGCTCAATGTAAACATGATATTGCCGATTTTGGAAAGGTTGTGAGGAAGTTACCATGTGTAATTACTCGAGAAGAAATTGCTAAGCTTGACGAAGGCAATGCCAAGGTGTAAGATGCTGAAGGTCAAAAATTTATTTGTATCAAATGTCGAAAAGCAGTACAAGAGGCCAAGATAAAAATAGTAGAAAAGGAGATGAAAACATGTTTCTCAAAAGCAATGTTGTGCTTCAATATAATAGGAGAACGAGATTTACAGATTTATGTAGGGGCTATGCTAATTTACGAAGGACCAGATCTAGGAATTTTTTATCCTTGCAAAGTGGAGATGTACGATCCAAATGATGGGCCATTTCTATTAAATGAGAACCCAGTAGTTCCATATTTGCTAACAACTCAAGAGATTAAGCACCATGGAAGAAGGCCAATTAATGGGCCACATGGTATGACTACACCAGCACCATGGCAGAAATTTCGAAAGAATATACCTTTCGAAGATTGATAAGGAAGACATTTCGAAGGACCTCAAAGAAGGATAGTGAGACCTCTTATTTCACCTATTGATCGATAAGACAAGTTGAAGCATCCTAAGTTTCCTTCTTCAGAGGAATGGTATGTGCCGGCTACTACTTCTAAAAAACGCAGACTACAGAGAACGTTTACTACTAAAACATTGCCAAACATGCACCTGAATTACCCAAGAAGTCCACCTTTTCCTCGTTGACATGCTCCAAACATGGTATGAATAAGGGAAGGATTGAAGCCAATTAAATAAGAAAGTAGAAGTCAATAAGATAAGCAGACAGGGGGCAAAAATCCACTTTGAAAACTACCTTGGCAAGAAAGCTGGATGAGGTCAAGAGGTTACTTATGTCAGAAGATGAATCTAGTAAGGTATCATATATGAAAGAGGATCAAGAAGTGATTAAAAACCAAGACAAAGACCAAAGCTCAAACGGATCAAATTTAGGTGATTTTGGAAAAAGATTAGAAGCAATTCAGTTTGGGTCAGCTTTTCTAAATGTGAACTGTAATATGATGCTGATTTTACCAAAGAGGTTCCAGGCGAAATCAAACCAACCTGCTAGTCTCGACGGAGATGTCAAAGATCATTTAGAGGCAACAGTAAAGATAGAAAAAGGTGAGATAATAATGCCTTTTGTCACATTCGTTGGAGATTCGAATAGATATAATAGGAAAATCACAAATGATGATGCAAACTCCTGAGATGGCATTAATAAGGCATTTAAGACCCTTATATGTGATAGCAATAGTCAATGGGAAGCTAGTCGACAAAGTTCTCATAGATAATGGAGCGGTGGTTAATATATTGCCATCGAGAATGTTAGGGTTTTTAGAAAAAAAGAGTAGAAGATTTAACTGCTACTGAAGTTATAGTAAGCAATTTTGTTAGAGGAACTTCATCCACGCATGGTGTTTTACCGTTGTCGTTAAGCATTGGGAAAAGGAAGATGATTGCTTCATTTTTTGTGGCTGATTTAACATCCAATTATAACATGCTCTTAGGTCAAGATTGGATACATTCGAATGGATGTATTCCATCATCCCTATTCCAAGTTTTGATCTTTTTAAAACAAGAAAATGATGAAGGTCAGAAAGAAATGGAGATATGCTGGGCCGATCAAAACCCATTTAAAGATGACGCACAAAATGTTGAAACTCTTTTATACGAAGCTGAAAGGGATTCGATGCTCATCGAAATAGTGGGTACTTCAAGTCTGTTAGGAGAACAAAATTTTCAAGTAGTCAAGGAATGGTTCAAAAAAGCAAATCAAGGTTTTTCTAGGCCTAATATTATAAAAAGGCTTTTAAGAAAGTTCGATAACATTGATGATTAGTGAAATGTTGAAGTATTGGATGTCAAATGATGAGTTGAAAAAAGAAGAGAAATCAGTAAAGTCTACTTTTGAAAGACTTTATATGTTTTTTCTCGAACGCAAATTGGAAAGAAATTGTTCATGCAGTTGGACAAAATGTGTAGATGAAGATGATTCAGAAGATTGTACAAGGCTAACGATGGAAGAACTTATTGCTACACCTGTTAAATTAGATGATGTAAATATAGAAGTGCAGGATAAGTTAGAAGAGATCAATTTAGGATCTAGTAAAGATCCCAGACCTATCTTTGTAAGTACAAATCTGAATCATGTGATGAAAAACAGACTTCTAAGTTTTTAAAATGAATTTAAAGATTGCTTTGCATGGAGTTATGATGAAATGTCAAGTTTAGATAGCAATCTTGTAGAGCATAGATTACCTATCAAACCGAACTTTTCACCTCATAAACAACCACTTAGGAGAATGAATAATGCAGTTGTTCTTCTAATTAAAGAAGAAATTGAAAAGCTCCTGAAAGCCAAATTTATTCAAACAATCAAGTATGCTGAATGGTTGTTTAATGTGGTACCAGTAATGAAAAAAATAGCAAATTGAGGGATTGCATAGATTACAGAAACCTTAATACAACAAGTCCTAAGAGATGAATATCCTATGCCAATAGTTGACTTATTAGTTGATTCAGCAGCCAATAACGAGATTTTATCGTTTATGGATGGGCATGTAGGATATAATCAAATTTTTATTACTCCACAAGATACTCATAAAACAGCATTTAGATGTCCAGGTGCCTTAGACACATATGAGTGGATAGTAATGCCTTTTGAACTAAAAAATGATGGGACGTAATATCAAATAGCAATGAATACCATATTTCATGACTTTATAGGAAAGATAATGGAGGTATACATAGATGATATTGTGATCAAATCTGATTAACGAGGCGAACACTTACGATATCTTCAAAAGGTATTCGAAAGAATAAGATATCATCAACTCAAAATGAATCCATTAAAGTGTACCTTTGGAGTATTACCGGGTAACTTCTTGGGATTCTTTGTACATAAAAGAGGGATAGAGGTCGATCAAAATAAGACTAAAGCTATTATGGAAGCTAAGCCACCATCGACAAAAAAAGGAACTCCAACATTTTTTGAGACAGATAAATTTTCTAAGAAGATTCATTGCAAACTTAGCAGGAAAAACAACGGCATTCTCTCCACTGCTCAAATTGAAGGAGGGAGATGAATTAAAATAGGAAAAGATGCATCAAAAAGCCTTCAAAAGACTAAAAGTATATCTAATCAAACCCCCTGTTGTGATGCTGCCTAGTCCAAGTTAGCCTTTCAAATTATATATTTCTGCTAATGACCTGTCGATAGGTAGTCTATTTGCTCAGAAAAATGAGCAAGAACATGAACAAGTAGTTTATTACCTAAGTAGAAGGTTAAATAATGTCGAAACTAAATATACTTCTATTGAAAAGTTATGTTTAGCATTGCATTTTTTCTGCCATAAAGTTAAGACACTATTTGTTACCATCGACAGTATACATCATTGCACAAACTGACATCATTAAACATATGTTAGCGAAACCTGTCTTAAGAGAAAGATTAAAAAATGGGTCTTGTCCTTAATAAAGTACAATTTTGTACATGTGCCTTAAGGTTGTTAAAGAACAAGTATTAGTTGATTTTTTAGCAGATCATCCAAACATATCATTAAGAAAAACAGAAGATGATTCATGTGAGCTAAATTGCGTAGCAATTTAGAGTTGGAAGCTCATGTTCGATGGATCAAAAACTAACCAAGGAGTAGGAGCAGGTATAGTTATTGTTGCTCTTAATAAAAAAAGATATCAGTTTGCTTTTCAATTAAATGAAGAACAGGTACTTTTGAATATTCAAACAGAATATGAGGCCTTAGTGATGTCCTTAAGATAGCTCTAGAATGTAAAATAACTCATTTGAAAATTATTGAAAATTCACAGTTGGTTATTCGACAAGTAACTAGTAATATCAATGTCATAGTGACATTTTGAATGAATATTTGAATAAGGTAAAAGAGTTAGTAATGAATTTTAAAAAAGTTTAATTTGAACACGGTTTTAGATTAAAAAACAATGACACTAATGAAATTGCACAATTAGCTTCTATAGTTAAAATCCCAAAGGGAGAAGATGAAAGATTGATAAAAATACAATAAAAGAATGGTCATTACAAAATAAGACAACCCCTGTGAAAATCTTTTGTAATGAGCTCATCGAAAATGATTGGAGAAGTTAAATAAATTTTTTTTTACAAGATCCTTCAATCACTGTTGATAGAACCACAAGGTTCAGATCAGTGAATTATGCACTTATTGAAGGTGATTTGTTTCGAAGGGTTTCAGATGGACTGTTACTTTTGTGTATTAGTCAATTAAAGGCCATGAGAGTGATGGCTGAGGTACATAAAGGAATTTGTGGAGCCCATCAAGCAGGAGAAAAAATGAGAGGCTAATTAGAATATATGAATATTATTGGCTAACTATAAAAAAAAATTGTATATCTTTTGCTAAAGGATGTCAAGAATGCCAAAAGCATGGACATATCCAAAGAGTCTCAACTTTGCAATTACATTCAATTGTAAAACTATGGCCATTTAGAGGATGGGCAATGGATCTGATAGGGCAGATTCATTTTCCGCCCTCATAATAGCATGATTTTATTTTAGTGGTTACAAATTATTTTACAAAATGGGCTGAAGCAACTTTTATGAAAAATGTAATGCGAATGAGTATTATATAGTTTATAAAAGAACATATAATCCATCGATTTGGATTACCACAGTCAATAACTGTAGATTTAGGGACATTTTTAATAAAAATGAAATCAAAGATTTTACCCAAGAATATGATATTCAAATAATAAACTCAACACCATATTATGCTCAAGCGAACGGGCAGGCTGAAACTACTAATAAAATAATAAAAATAACTTTATCGAAGTTCATTGAGGATAACCCTCGAAAGTGGCATGAGTTATTGTCAAAAGTGTTGTGGGTTTATCGAACCTCGAAAAAAACAATCAATAGAAGATACTTTAAAAGATATTATCTAACCATGTGGGAAACTATGGAAGAACATTAAAGACACGTCCATTCATTCGAAATAGTAGCATTCAAATATCAAAGTGTTTAATTACAACGGAGGGAAAAAAGATTTAAATAAATTCCGTTCAACATTTAGAGACTTGAATTTGAACTGGGATTGGCGTAAGTCTTCTAAAGCTACTTGAATCTTGAAAGAACTATTTTTTCTTTTCGAAAGGAGATCTTCTGTATCTTGGATCAGGGCATCTCTTTCCAACTTGAAAGCATGCCTTTCGAGACGAATTTGATCAAGCCTAGCTTGTAGCTGAGACTCCTCCTCCTGAAGCAGGTGATCTTTTTGTTTTATTTGAAGAGCACTTTCTCGATGAGCAGAGACGGCAGTAGATACTGACTTCATGGAATGAATGTAAGATTACATGGAACGAATTGTGTATTGATGATATTGGGTCAAGGCAATCTTACCAGCCAACTCTGAGGCCATCACTGACAGTTTGGCCTGTTGATCAGGAGTAAAATGATCTTAGCAACGATGGATAACTTCTTGATGCATGAAGTTAGATCTTGAGCTTTCGACAAAAAAAGTTCTTCAAAAGAAAGAGAGAGAAGGTCATAAATGACCTATTTCTGCCTGGATCAAATGGATGAATCTTTTGGTCTACAAGGAACTTGAGCCATGGATTTAGTGAAGGAATCCATACGATCAAGAAGTATCTCCAAGGCATCCTCAATGGCAGGAGGCTCAATCTATAAGATAATTAAAATTAGAAAATAAAACTTGAAAGAAAAGAATATGAGAAGATTATAAAATACTTTGTCTTTAGAAATAGGAGAATTAGAAGGTTGATTGTCTTCATCAGTAGCAGGAGCAGAATCTCCTATGGGCTCAGCTTGATGAACAATGTCTACAAGCCCAGTAGTGTGAGTTGTACCTAAAGGCCTAACAGTGACAAGTGTTAAGGCCATGTTAAGCAATGGTTCTTTTTCAAGGGAAGTCCCAATAGGAGCTGAAGATGTCACATAATACTCAAGAAATAAAGACACCTCTAAAGGAACCTCTAAAGTTGACTTGGCTGAAAAGATTCATGTAATTACGATAAAGGCAGATAAGCATATTATGTACAATAAAATTAAAAAGATGATTCAAAATAAAAATAAATCATGTAGCGTACCTTCGTTTTCTTGCTTTCCGTGAAGATGGTATTTACTTCGAAAGCAGCCTCAGAAGCTTCAGAAGCCTTACATTTCTTCGAGGATATCATCGAAGAAATCAATTCCTCTTCCTCCTCTTTCTCTTTTTTAACTTCTTGTTTCTTTCGAATTTCTTCTTTTTCCTGTCTTTTCTTTTCTTCTACATGTTTCCTTCTCTTTTTTTCTTTTCTTCGTTTTCTTTCTTCCTTTTTCTGTCTTTTTTCTTCCTCTTCTCTTTTCCTCTTTTTTCTTTTTCTTTTCTTCCTTTTCTTTTTCTTGTCTTCTTCCCTCTTCTTTTTCTCTCTTCTTTTCTTTTTTCTTCTTCTTTTCTCATTCTTTCAACTTCTTATTTCTTCCTCTCTTCTTTTTCTTCCTCTTCTTGTTTCTTTGTCGATATTTCCTCTTCTTTCTTCTTATATATTTTCTCCTCTTTCTTTTTTCTATCTATCTCTTCCTTTTTCTTTCTTTGATCAGCTTCCTCTTCCTTCTTGTTCTCTTATTCTCTTTTTCTTTTTTCTTCTTTTCTTGCAAAGCTTTCTTAGCTAAAAAGGCATCTTTCATAAGCCCATCAATAAGGGGATTAAAAGAAGCTTGTTGTTCTTTAGGAGTATAAATAAAAAGGCTTTTACCTTTTGAAGCTCTAACGGATAAAGGAATACATATGATAAAGTGTCCAAATCAGAGGCCATGTGTGTTTGAGCTCGAGATGCCAAAGGAGGGGTTACTGCCTGAATAGGGGTGACATCTACAATTAAAACTGTACCAAAAGATATTAAGCTTTCGAAAAGGTAGATATACAAAAGAACTCAGGAATATGAAAAAGAATTACCTTGAGCAGAAGTTGCAAGTATCCCTTATCGATTATAATTAGACAAGTGAGCCTAGTAATAGGCTAAGGATGATACCAAGATAGTAGGAGTGATGGCAATCCACCACGCATCGAAAGTAGTTGTGATTAAAGTAGAGGGCTGAAATTCTTTGAATTTGAAAGTTTGAACCCTCCTTAGAAAATCATCTTGAATAGATATAGCCAAATATGCCTATCTTATTGTAGATATGTCTTTAATGATTTCGTGAATAGATAGATGCATGTAAGGCAAGGGCACCCCTTGTATTAGCCCAAACTGCCTGGCATATTGATTAGGAGAGTAGTTTTCGAAGCTGCAGTTAATGCAGTCGATGAAATTGACCCACCAATCAAGATGTACCTGGGGTAAGAACACTAGCCCAAAGAAATCCTTCGACGAATGAGGTCATTCAGTGAAAGGGGTTGTGAAGGGTCATCTTGCAACAAAATTAAGCGAGAAGAGGAATATTAAAATTGATGAAAGGGTTGAAAGTCATCAAGACTTCAAATATGAGGTAAAGAGAAGAAAATAGAGAAGTTATACTCAAAAGAATATGTCGAAAAATCTGAATACAGAGGCAAAAAGTATTCAGTGTAACTCAAGCAAGGATCACCAAGATTGGCTCAAAATTTTAATTTTAGCTGGGGGAAGTAAGCGTAGAGCCAATCTTGGAATAGCCAAAAAGGGCCACCACAGCTATCAAAAATTTATTTTTTGATAAAAGTGTACAACCCTTTATACAAAGTGCCTAAACTAAAATGGGCCAAATCGAGTTTCTTTTGTTGAGCCAAACAAATGGCTATGATAAATACTCCTTGGTGACTTTAATACCAAGACTAGCCAGAAGAAAATGACAAAGCCAAAAGAGATAGAAAAGAACTATCTCTTTAAAGGAAGGTACAATGAAAGATGGGATGTCATAAGTCTTGAGTAATTCAGAGTATTCCATACCTGGAGATTTTAAATAGTCTTCTCCAATTGGAGCAGGGGCTAACAATGCATTGACTTCAAAGCCTGTCGATAAAAGGCTTGTGGGATGAACTACATCTAGAATAGTGGGCGACATAAACCCATAAGGCAAAATCATGGCATTGCAGGAGATAGACCAAAAGCATGCTGCTACACCAAGTACCTACTTGTTCATATTAAGGGTATAGGTAGAAAGCATGATGGTTTTTCGAATACCTAGATTATCTCATTATTGGCCAATGTATGGAATCAGACGCGACACCTAATTAGACCAATCCTATTTAGGGTTTATCCATGTGCAAAGAGGTGTTGGTCCATCCCATTTGGTCCAGTTCAAGAATGGTTGGAGAAGTGGAAAAGCTTCATTTAGGGCCAAGGGATAGCTAGATGAAAAAGATTCAGGCATGTTCGGTTTGAGAATAGGGCTAAGAATATAATTTGAGCTCGAGCTGGGGTTTTGGATCAGAATATTGGGATTACCGTGTTGATCAACATATTCTTTGAGGTTTGTGGGGAATTTTCGAGTTACAGATAAAGGTTTAGAGCTTTTTTTAGGGGCCATTGTTGCTAAGTTTTAGAATTCTCGAGGTAAAAGATGAATATCAGTGCACAATGAGAATAACTTAAGAGCGGTAAATGACGCTAAGGCTTCTACATATGCCTATTTAAATGTTTCATCTTCCTCACGTGGCTTGGTAGCGATTATATTTATTATTTAACCGTAGCCATTAAGGGAATCATTAATCGGGTTAGAAGATATAAACCCCATTAATGAGGGGGTAATTGTTTACACAAAAATTTTGAAATCCTTTCGATAAGGATTAATAACCCATCGATTTCTATAATAAAAAAATTAAGGGTAATATATGTATCAGCCAATGACTAAATGGCTAATGTTTATCAAAAAGACCTATCGAGTTATACTGAAGGACCCATCGAATCCCAACTTCTTATTGAGGTCATCTCAATCTTGGTAAAAATATCTAATAAGTGCTTAGGTAAAAGGCCCATCGAACCTTAATTCCTTTTCGATGTTATTTAAACTTTGATAAAATATATAAGAGCTTAGTTTTCTCTCAAATACACGAGAGAACAGTAAGAAATAATATGTGTGATGCAATAGACAAGTGTCACAAGTTAGTTGACGTTTATTTTCAAAAGGACAAGTGTTAATATTTAGATCGTTTATTCTAAAAGGCCAAAAGCCATGCTAAACTATGAATCAGTTATAAGAACGTGGAGGTTATATAACTACCCACTAGCGGAGCAGGCCCACGATGGATCTACCCACTATCAAAGTCAATCAGAATTAGTTTATGATGAAGACGGTTACGAAGGCGGTTATAAGTAGTTACGAATCAGTCTATAAAAGATGAATCACGTACACAAGGAAGAGATTTTTCACACTTCGGCAAACTGCCTATCTTTTTATTTTATCTTGTAATTTTATTTTCTTTGTAACTTTCTTTCTAATTTCCTTTTCCAATCATCTTAGTTCATTGGATTAGCTTGTAATCTTTGTACTGGGTTACAGTTTCCATCGAAGTAATAAAATTCCGTTATTACTTTTGTTTTTGTCCACTATCACTTTTTGGCAAATTTCTGAAACACGGCGAAATGACCTTCCACGCAATCGCTTAATCGTTTAAAAGAATTTCTTCTTTCAAAGGAGATTAAATTGTTTTTGGCTAACAGGCTCATTCATTTTTAGGATTAACTCATAAAATTGACTTAATTATCATTAGATATTTTAATATTATATCTGTTAATGCATTTTGTTGTCATTATTATTTATTTTACTGGAAAAAATAATACCGCATACTCAATAAAATATATTCTCATGATAAGCGTGGAACTTGTAATCTTGAAAAGCTGGGAATGTAAATTTACATGTGTGTGTACACACTATTTTACATATGTTTACATTAATCATTTATATATAATGCATCAAAACTTGTACTGGCCAGTGTATTAAATGAAAAAGTATGCACACTTCAGAGTTCTTTTTTCTTAACTGAACTGGATAATTTCTTCTGACATCTTTTCTTTTTTTCATTAAGTAATTACCATTTTTATAAAAAGATTTTATCAAAATAAGAGGCTTTGTTAAAAAAACTGTACAATCCATAGTCTTTTTATTATAATAGTATATATGTGTACTTGCGCGCATGTGTACACTAAATTTGTGGCCCAAAATGATGCATAGTGGTTTGTCATAGGCAAGATACTAAATATACACATTTTTTTTACTTAGTGTACTTTTTTATTTGCATAACATCTATTAATACACAATGTATTAATATTTGTATTTATGGGGGTGATAAATCAAAAAATATGTGTAATTTAAAGTTCTTTTTACTAACTCAACTTAAGAGTTTCTTCTTACATCTTTATTATTTCAATTTATTAGCATATTTTATGTATTTACCTTTTTCTATAGAGAGACTTCATCAAAATAGAAGACCTACCAAGAAAAGGTAATTTTCCTAGTCATTCCCTATTATAATAGCATATATATATATGTGTGTTTGTGTGTGTTGGTCACATTGAAGGTCTGTTCAGGATGTAATAATAGTGTGGGCATGCCATAATAGTATATACCCAATTTTGTGAAAGATGCGCCGAATCTTACCATCAAGGAGGCTGATTACACGCAACTCAAAGCATTAAAATTGTCTGGTTCGAAATGCCTCACTGAAGAGAACTTCTATAAATATCAAATTATTTAGAAAGAAAAAAGAACTTGAATAGAAATGAATAGGAATTAAACTGAAATTGAATTTATCTGAAATTGGAATACACCCAGAATTGTTTTAAAATGAAAATGAAGAACTCGAAGTGAAAGTTGTAGATATGTAATGAAAGATATGACCATAAACAAAATCTAGAGTTTGATGTGTTGATATGTTGACATCCTTTCTTTGCTCCCATGTTTTATTTGTATCTAAAAGTTCTAGTCGTTATTCCATACTTTCATAATTTTCTTGGTTATTGGCTACAAAATAACTTTTACATCTCAACTCATTCCCATATACCGTGTTCCATGTTTTTATTTATGTTAACAACCAACTCCTTTACTTTTCTCTAACCTTTAGCAAAGCCATCTACTTTCTCAATGAGCCACGTGGATATTCTCTTTTGTAGTCACATTTGATCCAAATAATGCCCCCCTCAAATAGTCTATTCTGAACTAAGAAGGGTATTTGGGTATGAGACCCCTTTACCACCACGACTGATGTTAACAAGGCTGTGAAAAGCCTTCAACAATTGATTGGCATGTATTTAAGTAACAATTTTCAAGTCAAGCGTAGTTCAGTAACATAAATTTATTTATTTATTTTGGTGAGCCTTTGAGATTCATTTAATAATTTAAGAATTTTAAAATTATGGCTGTACTATAAAGAGAGCACATCTCAGCCAGATTTTTAGGGACATCTTATGTTACAAAAGAACTTTGTATCCGTAATTATTCCTAAGAAAATAGTGGATGATTTTATTTTATTTAAAAAATAATACTTATGACTCAACTAGATAATCTAATAAAACTTTAAACATACGTTCAACAACATTTCTAAAAATTACAGCAAGAATCGAAACAACTTAAAAATTATTACATTCAAACTTCAAGCGGAAGGTTCAGCACTCGTGATTAGCAATGGTTCATCCCTCGATGCTGCTTTTTCAAACTCTTCTTCACCTGGAAAAACACGCCATGAGCTGCAACGCCCAATAAGAACAACTAGTATTTTACTATCTCATTCTTATCGCGCATACTCAAAACAACACAAAGCATACATATATGGTGAAGAACAGTTACAATACAAAAATGCAATTTATAGAAGTTTTCATATCATTGTTCAAAGAAACTATTTCACGGGTCTCACCAAGAGAACCCGTCCCATACTACACTGTCACATTTTCACAACGGGCATTCACCTCTATGGTACCATTACGTTTTCATCTACTAAGCTTCCAACTACTTTTCCTGCTGCATCCACACGCTCTTGGACCATACAACATATATGCAGCTAAAGATGTGGAGCGATTTACCATAGATCTCGTTCCTGACCATACTAAGTGTATGTAGATTATTACTTCTGCGGATCTGGATAAAGCATGACTCATGACATAGTATGGATTAAGACGTATATGGACCCTCCCTCTATCATTAATACCACCACTCATATCCTAACATGTATCAAAATCCAATTCTTTCAAAAGAATTGTTTTGCTCAAAGTTCAGCGTTTGGTTTTCTATACATTATCATGATCAAAACTCGCATCCGTATAATATGTGATAATATCACTCTGTATATCCAAACATGATATGGTAGCATAAGACAAACTTATGTTTGACAAGTTAAAGAAATGAAACAAGTGCAACACATATAAGTCACCACCTATCACTTAAATTAAAATTTTAGATTAAATTTGCCTCAAATTAAATTCCTTTAAATTATCAAATAGCACTTGTTTATAACAAAATTTGACGGGGTGATAGATATATATGTTAGAAATTTTTTCCTAGAAGAAAGCAAAGTCCTGAGAAACCTTTAAACATGGGGTATAAACTGTTGAATAGAAACTGTCCAAACAGACACTGTTTGAGAAAAAAACACCTTTTATGAAAAATTGCCGAGCCAAATCTCCTCAAATAAATTTTAAAAGAGGATAACTCAAACATTTAGCTCTGGACATAAAATTTGTCCATAGGGAATGTTTCGATATTTTTCTAAAATTTAGGAAAGTTGATTATTTTTTGCCACTTTTGGCACAATAACCTAAGGACTTTGTTTGGATGACCAAAACACATTTTTAGGCTCTACAAAAAATTAAACATGTTGAAAAACATCCCAAGGAAGCTCCAGTAAAAACAAATTTTTATTTAGGCTCTGTTTGGTTCCTCCATAAATTTGGGTAAAGAGAGAAAAGTGACTATTTCTTTAATTTTGACCAATAAACTTTGTTCTTTCTTTATTAAATTAACTCATAGGTCCATGCACTCAAACCAAACAAAAATAGAAATTGCAGATAACTAAAATAGGTATATAACATATCCAAGAAGTCAAAAGAATAATAAAGAAAAGAAAAAGGTTCAATCTAACCAAATTCTAACTAGTTCTTCATTTTGATTCTTCATTAGTCTTTCAAGATTCTAAGTTTTGTTTTTGTTTCTTTAAACTTATTAGAGGTTGTTTGAGAAGTGCTCATAGAGAAGAAAAATAGAGTAGTAGAAGATTCCTATCTTGGAGAATCTTGATCAAAGATGAAAGAACTTAACTTTAGAATTTCTCCCGTTTTTGTTTTTTATTTCTTCTTTCTTCTTCTTCTTCTTCTCTCTCTCTCTCTCTCTCTCACACACACACACACACATTTTTAAGAACGGCGTCCGTGACGGGCCAGTGAGTTAAAATCTACTCGAGGCCGCTTAATATGAAAGCTTTTTAAAAACCTTTGGAAACAACATTTTTTTGTAAATTCTATTTATCATTTATTTATTTATTTATTATTATTATTTTAAATTTCTCCAGAGCTCACTAGTGCATGAAACAAAAAAGTTTTCACATCATCATATTCATAGGTATATCAAAAGAGATAATAAAAGCCAACAAAAAGAAAGTAAAGAAGAAAAACATGAAGCATCCATTCTTGCTGATTTGTTTTAAGCGTCACCTGAAACGTGATTTTAACAACAATATTAGTAAAACTAATATGAGTGCATAAATATTTGAATTACTACTCGCTTTCCATTTTTAGAATAATATCCAAATTAACGGTTTTATCAGCAATTCGGGGAGCTACCCCGCAATGGAAAATCATCATTTCTTAATCACCTGACCGAGACCCCGCCACCTTTATTACATCACATTGCTGGTATATTTTATTGTTCCCTAGTAGTCGGGACGCCGTTTATACTATCATTCTTATCTTTATAATATCACTTTTCCATAATCATTTTCAACAATATAATTGTGGTGCACAATAAGAACGTTAATAAGTGGTAATCGAAAAGTCAATTAACCTAGATATCAGAAGACTTTCCTAACTTTCGTAGGGTTTGATAGTAATTTTTAAATTCTAAACAAAAACAAAAAATAACTACTTTTAGTAAAATTTTCACATAATAATATTTCTATAAATATTCACAAAGTTTTATTTAAGGTCTAGTTTTTAATTAGGAAAAATAGTTCATAAGATTTTGCAAAATTATACTTTCATTTTTAAAACTACTAGCTCATAAAAATTTTGATATAACTTAATTTTTATTAAATTTCTTCTAAAAAAACAATCATTTTGAACTATGTTTATTTTCAATTTAAAAACTTGGTTTACACTAACTTAAGTTAAATTAAAAAGTTAACTTTAATAATTTCATGCATGAAAATATGTTAAGTTATTTTATTCTTTTCCATATGAAAGCACCCATTTTAGTTAAAGACTAGGTTTTACAAGAATAAAATTATTTTATTCTAATTGAGTTCTTTTATTAAAATCTTTAAAAAATTTAGAATTCTTCACATCCTAAATTTTTTAGATCTTGAATTTAAAATTTAATTTAAAATTATTTTCTTAAGTTTCTTTAAAACTCTTTTATAATAAATTTAAAGCTTCACAAAATAAAGCAACCAAACAATTCCCAATTAAAAACATACCAACCAAACAATTCTCAATTCAAAACAAACCAACCAAACACATACACGCATACACACGGCAATCACCGAACAAAAACACACACACACACACACAGCAAACACGGCAACACCAAACACCAATACACACACTGGCTATTCATGTCCATGAAATTAGTTGGTTTAAATAGAAATGGAAGGGTGGTCTCACGGCGGAGATGGTGTGTGCAGCGGTGGCATGGTGAGAGAGAGGGAGGGAAAGATACACACGAGAAGATGGAGAGGGTGAGAGAGTATATATATATATATATATATATATATATGTAGGAGAGAGATAGAGAGAGAGAGAGAGAGACCGAGAGAGAAATGGAGAAGAGAGAGCAGAGATAGATAGACGGAGAAAGGATAGAGTAGCATAGACCCACTGTTGAAGGTGGTGGCGTCGGTAGAGAATAGTGATGGAGGTTGGTGGTTTAGCGTCTATCGCAAGGGTGGACGATGGTAGGCGCGGCTAGTGCGGAGTGCCGGCGTCGCGTCTCTCTTCTGTGAAGTTTTTGTGGAAGAAGAAAAAACTATGAGCATATTGTTCATAATGTA
>JAOTRH010482397.1:0-59252 GCA_034768845.1 Heliamphora exappendiculata | reverse complement strand
CCTGTATAATCTGTCAGAACCTTTGACCCGATCTTCTGTGCAGCACGCACCGAGTCAAATACTGGACAGAATATACGAACTATACATTCATACATCACAAATATAAATACAAAATCACGAATGCAAAATCATCTCAAATATTTCTCATTAATATGCCAGGGATCTAGAATAAAATACATAAAAAATATGACTTTTTAGTATATATTCCCAACATCATCAACAAAAACCTTTGTTTCATTGTAGGTTGAGTTCAACTATACCTATATAAAAAATATATTTTCTTTAAACGATTGTATTCTCGTACATGTCAAATTTCATACAAAAGCTTAGAGTTTTCAAGAGTTCTTACAAAAAAAAAATCATTACAAATATCCACTTAAGATTATATACAAATGTATTACAAAATACAAAGACACTCTAAATCTTCCTTATAGCGTTTTCTCAAACTACATCCCTTGCCCTGGTATTGCACCTGGTCCTCAAAACCTGAAATTGTTTGGTAAACATACATGAGCCGAAATTCATAAGATAAAGATTAACTCATATATCATGCATGATTTGTGAGGTGTGATGGGTGTAACCAAAATAAAAATGCACGTTTTATCAAATCATCGCTTTTTAACACACGCACCTATGCACACAAGTTAGTCTCCATTTATCCATTTGTTTCCCATTAAAAATCCTTCTTTTTCATTTTCTCAGTATTTACAAAATTGTACCAACTTTAATGAACCGGTGTCAGGTGCAGCATATAGAGACCCTGCTCTATTATCCCAATAGGCTATGCGAAGCCATTGAGTAATAGATAGCTCTATAACTTACCATGACATAACACCACATTTCGGGAACTAACCCGTGGGCATGTGGTCCCCATCTTGCGCAAGTTTTCAGTCTTTCACCGTGGAGCCACTAGCCCAACTTAATTCACATCAATTCATACGGTTCAATAAAATCAAGTGCTCAATTTTTACATTTAATCTTTGGATGTAAACCTTCGCGGGCTCTCACCGCAGGACCATAGCCCCTCATTATGCATGAACCTTCGCGGGAGACTATAGCAAGTGGGTGGTGCTGACATGGGTGGCGTCAGCATGATGCAAGAGATGATGGCTATGATGCGAGCTATGGCAGAGGCTACCAGGGCTGGGGTGAGAGTTCCTGAGCCAAGGGCTTCTGTGGCCATCCAGGAGTTTCAGCGGTTAGATCCTTCAACCTTTGCTGGGGAGCCGGACCCCAAGCTTGCTACTAAGTGGTTGGAAGTGACCATATCGATCTTCGATACTCTGGACATCGAGGAGGATGCTCTGCGCATAAAGTTGGCGACGTTCCAACTGAGGGAAGATGCTAGAGAGTGGTGGAAGTTTGCCAAGACCACTGTGGATGAGACGTGGGCTGCTTTCACGAGAGTCTTCTTGGAGAAGTATTTTCTGAGATCTTCGAGGGATACTTACAGAGAGGAGTTCCTCTCTCTTGTTCAGGGGAATCTATCTGTAGTCCAGTATGAGGCTAAGTTCGTGAATCTGTCGCAATTCGCACTTGAGATGGTATCGACTGAGGAGTTGAGCACTCAGAGGTTTGAGAGGGGACTTCGACCTGCTATCAAGGACAGGGTTGTAGCTCTGGATGTGAAGGTGTACATCAAGCTGGTGGAAGCTACTATCCGGGTAGATAACTCGTTGGTAGACAGCCGCAGGGTTAGAGAGGATAAGAACCAGCAGGGCAGTGGGGATACACAGCTTCAGTGGCGCAGGAACAAGTGCTAGAGGTCGTCTGGACCTAGTTCTCATTTTATCAGGTCGTATCAGTCGCAGTTGTTTGCGCCTATACCTTCAGTGGCTTCGACAAGAAGGCCAAAGCATAGATGATTGATCTGTTATCACTGTGGACAGCTGGGACATCGTTCAATTGAGTGCCCGCAGAAGGGCCAAGCTTAGAGTTTAGCGCCCGTCCAGTCACAAGCGAGAGACCTACTTATTTATTTTGGGTGTGTAGTCATTCTGGGAATTTTTGCAGATACTGTCCCAGAGAGAGGAATTTTTAGGGTGCGATAGGAGCGCCAGCTGCTTCATCTGTACAGAGGCGACAGGCTCCGCAGCAGCCTACGGCTCAGATGTCGAGGTTTGTGGAAGGAGGCACTTTAGCGCAGTCAGTGAGGCATCCATCGACTCAGGTTTATGGTAGGCAGACCAGACTCTCACATGCCAGGTCTTATGTTCTCCCTGATCTCGGTGCTTCTAAGGCACCAGTTGGGCTTGATGTTGCAGGCGCTCCAGCCATGATCTGAGGTACTCTTCTAGTCTTTAGATCATGGGCCAGTGTTCTCATCGACACAAGAGCATTACATTCTTTTATCTCTTCTTCTTTTGCATCTGCATTGGGGTTAAAGGTAGATGCGTTAGGTAGTGCAGTGAGCATAGAGACCCCTATTAGTGGAAATGTGGTGTTGAGTAGAGTTTGCAGATCTTGTGAGTTAGGAGTCGCCGGTCATTGTTTAGCATTTGATTTTATCATTCTACACATGACCACATTTGACGTCATCGTAGGGATGGACTGGCTAACTACCTACCATGCCTTTATAGATTATGAGCGACAGAGAGTGTTGATCTGTACGCTGGAGGGAGACTACTTTTACTTTGTGGGTGATCGAGATGAGAGCTTGATGTCTATGCCCAGTGCTATTCAGTGTCGAGGGAACTTGGGTTTCCTCTTTTCTTCTCTCAGGTTGGATGAGTCAGTTGGGGTTCGAGGGGATTTACCCCATGTGGTTTGCGACTATCCAGATGTCTTTCCAGACAATCTGTTTGAGTTGCCACTGAGCAGAGATGTGGAGTTCTCCATTGACCTTGTTCCAAGAGCTGTTCCTATCTCTTTGCCTTCATATTGTTTCGCACCGGTTGAGTTGCAAGAACTCAAGGTGTAGCTGCAGGAGTTGCTCGATAAAGGGTTTGTGCATCCATGTACATCACCGTAAGGAGCCCCAGCGCTCTTTGCGAAGAAGAAGGATGGTTCGTTGAGGTTATGTATAGACTACAGGAAGTTGAACCAAGTGACGGTGAAGAACAGGTATCCTATGCTGAGGATTAACGACTTATTTTACTAGTTGAGGGGGTCCGCTGCTTCTCGAAGATTGACTTGAGATCAGGGTATCACCAGCTGAGGATTAGGGACAAGGACATAGCAAAGATCGCCTTTCGGACTTGTTGTGGTCACTACGAGTTTTTAGTTATGCCGTTTGGTTTGACGAATGCTCAAGCTACATTTATAGGTTTAATGAACCGTATCTTCCACCTTTATTTGGACAGTTTTGTAGTCATGTTCATGGATGACATTATGGTTTATTCATCCACGAGGGAGATACACGAGGAGTATCTGTATGTCGTACTTTAGCTTCTGAGAGAACATCGCTTGTATGCAAAGTTTGAGAAGTGTGAGTTCTGGATGACAGAAGTGAGATTCCTTGGACACGTGGTGTCAAAGGACAGAGTATCAGTAGACTCATCGAAGACTGATGTCGTGATCGATTGGTAACGACCTAGGAACGTCTTTGAGATTTGTAATTTTCTGGGTCTGGTAGGTTATTATTGACGATTTGTGTAGGACTTTTCTAGGCTTGCAGCATCGATGACGTATTTGACGCGGAAGGGAGTCACGTTTGTGTGGAACAAATCTTGTTAGTCAGCTTTCCAGGAGCTGAAGAGGAGATTGACCAGCGCACTAGTACTGATTATTCCTGAGAAAGGTTTGGGTTACACAGTGTACTGCGACGCTTCACATGAGGGTTTGGGTTGCGTTCTTATGCAGGAAGGCAAGGTTATAGCTTATGGATCCTGACAGTTGAAGACACACGAGAGGAACTACCCGACACATGATCTAGAGTTGACAGCCGTGGTCTTTGCCTTGAAGACGTGGCGTCACTATCTTTATGGTGAGCATTTCGAGGTCTTCTCTGATCACAAGAGCCTAAAGTACTTGTTTTCACAGAAGGACTTGAATCTTCGCCAACAAAGATGAATGGAGTTGTTGGAAGACTACGACTTCAATTTGTAGTACCATCAGTGTAAGGCAAATGTTGTAGCTGGTGTGCTCAGTAGGAGATCTCACGGTTCATTGGCTGCTGGGGATATACAAGAGTGGGACATGCTTGCAGATGTTGGGGAGTTTGATCTGTGTCTTGGAGAGACAGGGGGAGGTGCGACCTTACATTCAGTTGCTTCACAGCCTACATTGGTTGCACGCATGTTAGAGGCTCAAAGGACAGATCGGGAGGCTCAGATGATATGGGACCGCATTGCTAGTGGGACAGACATAACAGGATGGGTGATGGGTTCTAACCAGAGTTTGAGATTGTTAGGGCGATTATTTGTGCTAGAGTCGTGTCGTGCTGAGGTGCTACATGAGTTTCATAACTCGTGTCTTGCAGTGCATCCAAGGGGCACAAAGACGTATCACGATCTACGTCGACAGTTCTGGAGGACGGGAATGAAGAAGGATGTGCTCCGATTCGTTTCTCGATGCTTTACTTGTCAGCAAGTAAATGTGGAACATCAGAGACCTGCAGGGTTGTTGTAGCCGTTGCCTATATCTGAGTGGAAATGGGAGAATATCACCATGGATTTTGTATCAGGACTTCCATGTTCACTGAAGGGACATGATGTTGTTTGGGTTGAAGTGGATAGATTGACGAAGTTTACACATTTTCTTCCCATTCGAGTGAAGGATTCAGTGGACAGATTGAGTCGATTGTACATCCAGGAGATAGTCCGACTACATGGAGTACCTGTGACTATTGTTTCTGATTGAGACCCGCGCTTTACATCGCGCTTTTGGAAGAGTCTTCAAGTGGCTTTGGGGACGAGCTTGACCTTTAGTACAGCTTTTCATACTCAGACCGACGATCAGTCTGAGAGGGACCATTCAGATTTTGACGAACATGTTGAGAGCCTGTGTGCTTGATTTTTGGGGTTCTTAGGAATAACATCTATCTTTGGCAGAGTTTGCATACAACAACAGTTACCAGTCTAGTATTGGAATGGCATCGTATGAGGCTCTATATGGTAGGCCGTGTAGATCGCCTATTTGCTGGACAGAGGTGGGAGAGACCGCTGTTTTGGGACCCGACTTAGTACGGGAGACGACTGAGAAGATCGCAATGATTCGTCAACGCCTAGTGACAGCACAGAGTCGCTAGAAGAGTTATGCTGATCAGAGGCGGAGACCGTTGGAGTTTGCTGTGGGGGATTACGTGTTTTTGAAGGTTTCGCCTCACACAGAGTTGATGAGATTTGGTCGTAGCAGGAAGCTATCACCACGTTTTATTGGACCGTTCGAGATCCTAGAAAGGATTAGGGTGGTAGCATATCGTCTGGCTTTGTCACCTCAGTTAGCATCTGTGCATAACGTGTTTCACGTTTCTATGATTAGGAAGTATGAGCCTGATCCCTCACATGTTCTGGATTGGGCCGAGCTACGAGTTGATGAGGATGTCATGTATGAGGAGTGTCCGGTGAGGATCCTGGACACGAAAGAGCAAGTGTTACAGGGGAGAACGATTGCGTATGTCAAGGTTCTGTGGCTTCATCATGGGGTTGAAGAAGCGACATGGGAGCTTGAGTCTGGGGTTCACGCTAGATACCCGGAGTTGTTCACCTCGCACCTTATAGTGAATTTCAGAGGCGAAATTCCTTAAGGGGGAGAGTTGTGAGACCATGTACCATTTTATTTTTGATATATATAAATGATGATGTGTTTTTCTTCATGTTATATATCATCGATGCATGGTTTTTGTTTTAGAGTTGTAGAACAGCATGTAGATGTGTTTTACGCTTTCTCGGACCTTGTTTAGGCCTATTTGGTTGTCCTTAGAACACAAAACCTGAGACCAAAAATAGTAGGGAGTTCGGTCGACTGGACTGCTATGTTCGGTCGACTGAACTATTTTTCTTGAGTTCGGTCGACTAGACCGAAGGGTTCGGTCGACTGAACTGTGGCGGTTTACATTTTTCAAGGAGCTTCAGTCGACTGAAGTGGCCTCTTCAGTCGACTGAACTGCTTTTTGGCCGAGCTTATAAGTAGTTCCAGGGGTTGGAATATTTTGAAAAGCTTTTTTGTTCCATTCTCTCTGCCTTCTCTCTACACAAGTGAGTGCCCCGAGCCTAGTTTTCAACGATCAACTTGTGGATCCTTGGTATCTAAGCTGATAGCTTCGTGCTCATCTGGTCAGATTCTCGTTCTGACGAGGTTTGATTTTTGAGGCGTCGAATTTTGACCCAACAAGGTAGGATTCTCGACTCTACTGCTGTATTAGGGTGTTATATGTAATTATATATTTTTTCATCGATAGAAAATACATCAAATGTTTTATTGTGCTTAAACCTTATTTTTTGGGTGAAAGCATATTTTTCGCTTTTCTTGGTTTAGTACAACTTATGACATGTGGACGTATGATTTTCAAATGGTGTTATTGAAAACGGTGGAAAACTATGGTTTTTGTTGAAAAAATGATAGTTTTGATTGAAATCTCAATATTTTATGTTTTGAAAGTTTGGAGCTCGACTTCGGGGTTGAGACTCAGTTTTTAAGTGTTTTGTTAAAAACGAGAAAAAATATTTTGAAAATATTTTGTTTGGTCACCATGTTGATGGATGGATCTATATACATGTATAATGTATTATTTTGAGAAAATATTTTCATAATTGAGCACGGTACTATTTTTAGAAGATTATCTCGATGTACCGGGATGACATGTATTTGGCACGAGTTGTGCTCGGTGTAAGTCCGAAAACATGCGCAGCGTAGGTACTTAGGTCCTTTGGGTTAGTCCCCGTAAATTGAGGTGGTTGGGTGCTTAGTTCCCTCGGGTTGTCACCTGTAAATTAAGTGGTTCGTTGTGGTGCTCCGTATAGAACTTGTCATTACCTAATGAGTCTTGAATGGATGGGGTCTAGGGTAATAGACAGGAGTCTATAGTTGTTACCTCTGTCCCCTTGTGATAGAGTCGATATATAGGATCATATTCTTCTTCTTTTCCACGATGGTACATTCTGTGAGGGAACAATGTTTTGATTACTGTTTTTCCTTAACTGTGGTTGGTTATTTGCATTCTTTGCAACACATGGTTTTAAGGATGAAAACAAGATTTTATGTTAATAAAACCATTTTGGGAGACTTGTGTTGGTCCGATGGGAAACTTGTGGGTTTTGGATGGAAAATTTTTGTTTGGGTTTGTGGTTGAGTTTAGCTCCCACTCTATATGATTGCATATTACCTGCTTTACAGCTTTATAATCTGTTTCTATTGGGTTTCGGCTCACGGGTGGGATTTTCGTGTCAAAACCATTTTCAGGTGACGATGTGGATGAGGAGTAGCTTTGGTGATGCCCATGGTAGCTGAAGACTTTTATAGTTTTTCTTTTGGGTATGCCTGATCCCGAAGGCAGTTGTTGTACGCCATAAGGCGATATACTATATAAATGTTGGAATTGTATGTTTTTCTTTATGAGAGACGTATCTTTTTGGATTTTTTCTTTATTTCAATAGATGGTTTTGATGATATAAAATTCTATTTATTTTAAAACTGGTGTTTGGTGAATTTTCACGCGACCCCAGGTTTTGGGGCGTGACAACTTAGTATCAGAGCTCTGGGTTCGAATACCTAAGAGCCATGGGAAAAAGGCTTTATCGCCTGATGAGATTGATTGTGTATGCTTGCTTACATGTGTTTAAACGTTGTTTTATAACATGTTAATAGCTTTATGAGCATGATTGTTGTGTATATGTGGGTATGGAGGTTGAACATCAGGATTGATGAGTCTTGTCTTCGGGCATTTGGACTAACAAAGTTGGGAGCCAAGTTAAAAACGCGTTTCGCGGACGTGATTTCTCGCAAGAAATCTTAGTAGGTTATCCAAATTGACGAGTCCATCTTGTGATTCTCCTCGGTATGTGAGATGTGTTTTCATAATATTAAGTGGCTATGTGATAGCATGATTATGTGTTTATGTTGCATAGTAACATGTTGTAGGAAAGTTTATCCTATTTATATTGCTTTCTATAGTATTATGTCCACGTGGAGAGTGCGGGGACAGGGTCGTGGCCGAGGCCGTGGCCGAGGTTTTGCTGATGGTCAGGTTCCAGAGGAAGGAAACGTTCCTGCCCCACAGGAGCAAGTGGGTGGTGCTGACATGGGTGGCGTCGGCATGATGCAGGAGATGATGGCTACGATGCAAGCTATGGCAGATGCTACCAGGGCTGGGGTGAGAGTTCCTGAGCCAAGGGCTTCTGTGGCCATGCGGGAGTTTCGACGGTTGGATCCTCTAACCTTTGCTGGGGAGCCGGACCCTAAGCTTCCTACTGAGTGGTTGGAAGTGACCACATCGATCTTCGATACTCTAGACATCGAGGAGGATTCTCTGCGCATAAAATTGGCGACATTCCAACTGCGGGAAGATACTAAAGAGTGGTGGAAGTTCGCCAAGACCACTGTGGATGAGACGTGGGCTGCTTTTACGAGAGTCTTCTTGGAGACGTATTTCCTGAGATTTTCGAGGGATACTTACCGAGAGGAGTTCCTCTCTCTCGTTGAGAGGAACCTATCTGTGGTCCAGTATAAGGCCAAGTTCGCGAATCTGTTGCGATTCGCACCAGAGATGGTATCGACTAAGGAGTTGCACACTCGGAGGTTTAAGAGGGGACTTCAACCTGCTATTAAGGATAGGGTTACAGCTCTGGATGTGGAGGTGTACATCAAGCTGGTGGAAGCTGCTATCCGGGTAGAGAACTCCTTGGCAGATAGCTGCAGGGTTAGAAAGGGTAAGAACCAGCAAGGCAGTGGGGATACACAGCTACAGGGGCGTAGAAACAAGCGCCAGAGGTCGTCTGGACCTAGTTCTTGTTTTACCGGGTCGTATAAGCCGTAGTCGTCTGCACCTACACTTTCAGTGGCTTCGATAGGAAGGCCGGAGCAGAGAGGATTGATCTGTTATCGGTGTGGATAGCCAGGACATCGTTCAGTTGAGTGCCTGCAGAATGACCAGGCTCAGAGTTTAGCGCCCGTCCGGTCACAAGAGAGAGAACCGCCTATTTATTTTGGGTGTGGTCAGTTCGGGCATATCCGCAGACAATGTCCCAGAGAGGGGAATGTTCAGGGTGCGACAGGAACGCCAGCTGCTTCATCCGTACAGAGGCGACAGGCTTCGCAGCAGCGCAGGGCAAGATGTCGAGGTTTGTGGAAGGAGGCGCTTCAGTGCAGTCGGTGAGGCAGCCATCGACTCAGGGTTACGGTGGGCAGACCAGACTGCCACATGACAGGGCTTATGTTCTCGCTGATCCCGGTGCTTCTAAGGCACCAGTAGGGCTTGATGCTACAGCAACTCCAGCTGTGATAAGTGGTACTCTTCTAGTCTTTAGATCATGGGCCACTGTTCTCATCGACACATGAGCATCACATTCTTTTATCTCTTCTTCTTTTGCATCTGCATTGGGGTTGAAGGTAGATGCGTTGGGTAGTGCAGTGAGCGTAGAGACCCCTGTTAGTGGGAATGTAGTGTTGAGTAGAGTTTGCAGATCTTGTGAGTTAGGAGTCGCCAGTCGTTGTTTAGCATTTGATTTTATCATTCTAGACATGACCACATTTGACGTCATCCTGGGGATGGACTGGCTGACTACCTACCGTGCCTTTATAGATTATGAGCGACGGAGGGTGTCGATCTGCACGCCGGAGGGTGATTGCTTCTACTTTGTGGGTGATCGGGATGAGGGCTTGATGTCTATGCCCAGTGCTGTTCCCCAGTCGTTGTTTTAGATTATAGCATGTGGTTTTCTTCTTGCTGTGGTTCTTTTGTGGTGTTGGAAGCTTGGTGCTTTGCAGGATTGCAAACCTTGGAGAAGGAACTAGCTATGGGAATGTGTTGAACCATCCAACGGCTACTGTTTTGATGCAGCAAATTTAGTGATACTAAACTAGTTGTTGCATGCTACGCGTGATAATGATATCAAGCTTGCAATGAAGGGGTTCTTTCGCTTTTGATGCTGAATAACCTGGCAAAGCAATTCTACAGCTACTATTATGGGTTGGGTTTTTTGGCTGGGTTAATAGGCTGCTGGATGGATGCTGATTTTTGGGCTACTCTGCTATGGAAGCGTACATGATGCTACGTGAAGTGCTGCTCATGGTTTTGGCTTCTGTAGCTCTTTGTTTTTTTGTTTGCTCCTTTTAGCGTTCTTGTGTTGGTTGGCTCCTTGCCAACCATGTGTCTTTGTTTTTTTCTTTTTGAAAGTTGAAGCTTCGTTGTAAGGGTTTTTAGCCCGTGTGTTGCTACTCTTCCTTTTGAATAATATTCTTTTTTGTTGATAAAAAAAAACAAGTTTTTTGATTTTTTTTATTGCTCAAGGGTTTGAACATGGTGCGTTTTTAGAGCTAACAATGTTTTCTTTAATAACGTTTTATTTTTTTATTATTTTATTTTTTTGTCCACTTTTTTCAAAAATTGTGATATTGAACAAAATTTCAATTTTGTGAATTTTCAAAAACTATTAACTACTGTAATTACCAAACGCACTTTCTATTTCTATAATTTTTTGAAAAGTCTTTTTTGAATAATTTTCGAAAAACACTTTTACAACACAATTTTCGAAAAATACAACCAAACGACGCCGAACAGCCACGCCACACCACACCATCGAACCACCACACACTCATCACGTTGCGTTGCCGTGCGCTGCTCCAACTTATTGAATTGCCGCAACTTAATTTTCTGAATTGTTTTGGGTCCACTTGGTTGCGTTTTCTAAAGTTGTTATTTGAAAACTGTTTTGTAAAAATAAATTTAAAAAATAGTTTTATAATATTTTAAAAAAAAAATTTATATTTAGTGTATTATTTTTAAAAACACTAAAGCTAACAATAACCTTAAGTCCCAAATCAAGCAATGCCGCCGACGGTAAGATGTTGCCGTCAACGGAGACGTTGCCGACGATGATTGAGTCGCTGACGGAACGAGATACCGATGACGGAACGAAGACGACCGAAGATGACGACCGAAGACGAACTAAGACAATTGAAGACGACGAACGAAGATGAACGAGATGCCAACACTAAGATGTTGCTGAACGAAGACGACGATGAGCGCCTGAGACAACAACTAAAGGGCGAACGATCAGAGGCGAAATACGACCGCCTGAGATAGGAGATCTGAGATATGAGATCTGAGAGGAAATACGACGACAGCAACCGCGAAAGGACGATGACGACGGCGGCGAGAGGACGATGACGACGGTGAGACTTGACGACAATGCTTCGCGACGACGACGACTACGTGTTTGATTTTGTCGATATGTTTGATTTTGTCGACGATGCCGGTGTTTGATTTTGGATGACGACGCCAGTGTTTGATTTGGGAGGAAAAACAAGAAGAAAAAAAAGTAATACGTCCTTTTCTTGTTTTAAAAAATGGAGCATTTTTTATTTGATTTAATTTTTTTGAATTTTTTGGACATGTTTTTGTGAAAAATGCTAAGAAAAGTGTTTTCATTTTTTTTTTCAGAACAGAATTCTCAAAAAATTGCATCCAGAAAATTTTTTTTTTGGGTAATTAATCCAGAAAATTGCCTTTTGAACTTCAGTGCATTCAAGAATTCCTCTTCATAATCCACGTGGCCTTGATAATTTGGAATTATCCCAAGAATCATGAATTCCAACGATTATTAACGAAGGAAGTAATCCAATCCAGAAGCTTTCATTCCATGATTCACGTGATTGATAATTCCAAGGCTAATATTATGGACCACGTTTGGCATTGAAAATCATAATAGCATTCCAGATTCCACCGTTTCGATTGATTTCTCATGACATCATAATCCTTTGACAATTCGAATTACTTGCAACGGTGCCGCGGCTTAAGCTCCTTTTTTTTCTCTTTAATTGTTCTTTGTTTTTTTTTTTTCCGATTACACAAAAAACAAAATGCAAAAACTAAAAATTAAAAAAAAAATTTTTTTTACATTAATCCTATGTTTCCAAGAAATTCACAATCATTCTACCACAATCAACCCTCGCGGTTAAAAAAAAATTTAAGAATCATTAAATCTTGCAATCAAATATATAAAATAATAACCATTAAAAGTCAAAATTAGATTACCTACAAAATCGAGTTAGTACAATTTAAATCTACCCAAACCTATGATAAAATTATACATAATCAAAGACGGTTCTGACACCAATTGTCGGAGCAAACTATCAAGATTCTAAGATTATATTTTGAATTTTAATCAAAAAATATCCAGACAGACAAATGCCGAAATTGGCTCTAAATTAAAACGTTTGATATCGAACAATCAAAATAAAACCTGATAATACTCCCAAAGTTAATTTTAAGATTATATCATTCGAAATCTGGTTGGATGATTTCGGTTGCTACAATAATTTTTAGTCAACAATCTCCCGCGATTCTTGACTTCTAGTCAATTCTCCGATACAAGCCTTCTGCTGTATTCCTAAATGCTAAACACAAACAAAATATGGGTTTTGATCTATTGTGTTTTTTAAAACCTTCTTGATTAGACTTAGGATTTTTAAATAACGTGAAAACCCCAACCACTGACTAAATAATGCGAATTTTAGCGTTAGCTTTTATAACAGTATATATATAGGTTACAATATGGATATGTGGAGTAAATAAGACATGAGTTTTCAATGTAATTATAAAATCCTGCCACAACCCGAAAGTAATTTTATAAAAATATAAATTATATTTTATTTCACTAAGGAATTATAATTGCACTCCCAGCCTTATTATCAAAATTGTAGTATCCGAGCTGCCGTTATTAAATGCTTATTTATACGTTTCACGTTAAGATTACAGATACCCGACAATTAAATTAAATTACTGATAATTATATTTAATCGGCTTCTTTAGAAAATTACTTAAGCCCTTCTGCTAACTTATTTGACTACTGGATTATAAAATTGATCTATAGGTTTTGCCTCGGTCAAAACTTATAAGCTTCCTTAATGGTGTATCATCAATTCCGATTATTTGAGATATTGATTCCGTCAATAATTATTATTCACCATATAATTAATATTGTTATCCAACTCACTGGGATTATAGACCAATACAAGATCGCACCATCTAATGAATCAAAATAACAAACATTAAATATATGCAAATAATAATTATTTCGAGATTAAGAGTATAAATACTCATAATAATCATGAGATGTCAATTAATTTATAAAGTCGGTATAAAATTAATTATTTCAACTTGATCATGTTCAATACACGCAAAGGCACTAGCATAATGAGTAGGAACAATTGTCGAAATAATTAGCGTTACCTGTAATCAAGACAGATCTACTAAAATATTGTGCTACAGTCATATCGATGTCATGTTTAATTCTACCTAAACTGTGAACCAAAACTTATATTATATAAGAACTGATAATCTGATTTTATGTGTGTAAGCGGAACTCTATACACCAGATTAAATACTATATAGAATAAAAGGCACACATGTACAACATTAAATATATAATAAAACGCATACATTGCTCATTAGGATTATCATATAATAAAAAAACTAATTTTATTAATAAATAAAATAAAATACTAAAATCAAAATTATGATATTTAGTATACAACCCTAACAGTAATTAATTTTGCGTGTTGGCTTTAGGGCATTTCACCCCATCGGATAAAATTAATTACGGGATCACTGGTACGAACTTTTTTTAGAGATAATTCTGGATAATTGTTAGTATGAATCATTTCTCCATCCGAAGGATTCATTTCGAAGCGATTGATTCAGGATTATACATTTAGCTATAAATAATAGTATCCTCTCTATCCGAGTCACTGCTATTATTTATAGGATCGAAACTACGTCAGTTATTTAATTTTTTCTTGACGCGGTCTGTTGCTTAGATAGTAAAATTATTAAAAACTGGTCTATGTAGACAAATGATGAATAGTAGACATCCTTTCCATCAAGACATGTTATTTACGGTATACCAGGCTGCTGGCGATCTTTTTTTTAAAAAATGGTAGAGAGAACTGATTTTAAAATAAAATTTAAAGTTTCGCTCATCTTAATTAATAATTTTTAATTATGTGATTCTCATGATAAAATGGATTTCAATCCACTCGTGACTATACTTAAAGAGAACAAACTCATGAATCTTAATTATGTTGACTGAAAAAGGAATCTGGATATCGTTTTAACAGCCGAGAACTATAAGTTTGTGTTGTCTGAGATTTGTACACTAGTACCTGATGAGAGGGCGATCGAACAGAAAATCCCAACTTATTAGAAGTGGTAGAAGGCTGATCAGATGGCTCGCTGTTACATTTTGGCTTTCATGTCAAGTATATTACAGCATCAGCATTAGTTTATATCCAGTGCCTATGATATGATTATGAACCTCAAAGAGATGCTTGGGGATCAAAATCATGCCGCTAAGTAACTGGCCATGATATCTTTGATGAACACGAACATGAAAGAAGGCACCCTAGTTATGGATCATGTTCTGAAGATGATTAGTTTTCTAAATGAACTGGTGATCTTTGGAGCTAAGATTAACGGGGAGACCTAGGTTGATATCGTATTCCAGTTGTTGCCTAATGGTTTTGAGCTTTTGCCTTAATTGCAAAATGAATAAACTCAATTTTTTTTTCTAGCAAAACTACTTAAAGAACTTCAAGCAGCCGATGGTGTTCTTAGGATGCCAGGAAATGTGTTTGTTGCTGAAAAATGTTCTTCCTTTAAGACAAAAGGCAAGAAAAAGAAAAAAATTTACAAACAGGGAGGCACAGGTTCAAAGGCAGCTAAAGGGCCAAAAGCTGGTGTGAAAAAGGCAGTAGGCAAGTGTTTTCACTACAACCAAACACGACATTAGAAGAAACAATATCGAGTTTATCTTGGCAAACAAAAGAATAAAAGTAATTTCTATTCACTAGTCGTGAAAATATGTTTAGCGATGTTATCTATCAGTATCTGGTGTGTACATACGAGAGCCACTAATAATGTTTGCAATCCTTTGCAGGGGTTCTAGAAAACTAGATAACCCAGTGATGGGAAGATTCACCTACACCTGGGTAATAATATAAGAGTGGAAGCAATTGCAGTGGGATATGTCACTCTCAGTTTTAGTGGAGATAGGATTTTAATTTTGAGAGATTGTCTTTATGTACCTTACATTAGAGGGCACTATAAGTTTGAATGCTTTGAGAAATTCAAAGTATTTAAGGCAAAAGCAGTGAAATGACTCGGAAAAGTATCAAGACACTTCAGTTTGACCGTGGTGGCGAGTACCTCTTTAGAGTGTTTAAGAATTATTTGTTAAAGGCTAGGATTACATCCTAGTTAACTACACTGGGCACTCCACAACAGAATGGTACAACAGAAAGATGGAATATAACTCTTACAGAGATGGTGAGGTCTATGATAAGTTATTCGGACTTACCCGACTCATTTTGGAGATTTGTATTAGAGACATTAGCTTATGCTATGAACTTGGTACCTTTTAAGTTAGTACCTTCTACTCCCATAAAATTGTGGATTGGCCTGGCCGTAAGCCTGTCTAAGATATATTCAGATTTGGGGGTGTCCAGCACACATGCTGAAAGGGAACACGAATAAGTTGAAATCAAGAACGAAAGTCTGTATTTTTTTTGGATATCCCAAGAGAATGAATGGTGATTTATTTTATAATCCTAAAGATCAGAAGGTCATTGTAGGTACCAATGCTCGATTCTTCAAAGAGGATTATGTAATAGACCATAAGCCTAAAAGTAGTAATATTATGAAAAAACCGAGAAGAAATACCAGTAGTATAGAGGAAGCACCACGAGAAAATGTTATCAATATCCCATTACCTCGTCATAGTAAGAGAATTATTGAGACATGTGTCGATCCTGAACCAGATCAGGGTATTACCACTAACATACTAGTTTTACAACCACAAAAGCATGTGGATAATGGTGCACATGGTTCAGAATCAATACAACGTGTCTTCCTAGTACACAGATGCATGTAGTGCCTCATCGTAGTGGGAGGGTTATTCATTAACCCTTTGGTATATTTTCTTGGGAAAGTCTTTTGATGGGATCCTAGCAGATTTGGATACCAAACCCTATAACTACAGCGAAGTATTTTAAGATAAAGGTGTAGAACTATAGCAAAGGAATATGAATTTAGAGATGGAGTCTATATACATGAATTAAGTATGGGAACGTAAAACCACCCAAAGGGATAAAAGCCATCGGATGCAAGTGAATTTATAAGAAAAAGAGAGGAGCAGATAGGAAGGTGGAAATCTTCAAAGTTAGGCTTGTTGGAAAAGAGTTTACTCAGAAAGAAAGGATCAATTATGAGGAGACCTTTTTGTCGGTAGTCATGCCTAATTTTATCAGAATTTTTTTATCTATTGCGGCTCATTTTGACTATGAAATTTGGCAAATGGACGTCAAGATAGCTTTTCTTAACGAAAGTCTTGACGAGTATATCTATATAGTACAATTAGACGATTTCATAGCAAAGGGTTAAGAGCACATGTTATGCAAGCTTATGAGATCAATTTATGGACTTAAGCAAGTATTTAGGTCTTGAAACACTTAGTTTGATCAAGTCATTAAGTTTTATGGTTTTGATCAAAGTCCTATCGAATCCTATGTGTACAGGAAACGCGATGGAAGTGTGGTGGTATTTCAAGTACTTTACGTGGATGATATATTTCTCATCAAAAACGATGTGGGGGTGTTATCTTCAGTAAAGGTATGGTTATCTGGTCAATTCTATATGAAAGACTTAGGAAAAGCCAGCCATATCCTTGGAATCAAGCTTATGTGAGATCTAAAATAGAGGATATTGGACTTATCATAAACTACTTATATTGACACTGTCCTTACTCATTTTAGTTGGCAGGATTCCAAGAAAGGGTTTCTTCCTTTCAGGCATGGAATCACTCTATCCAATGATCAGTGTTCTAAGACACCTGATGAGATAGAGAAGATGAAGACGATTCATTATGTTTCGATAGTAGGAAGCCTCATGTATGCTATGCTTTGCACTAGACCCGACATCTATTTTGTCGTTAACATGGTTAGCAGATATCAGTCTAATTCAGAACATGAGTATTGGACATTGGTAAAATATATAATTAAGTACCTAAAAAGGACTAGAGATTATATGTATGTTTACCAGGCAGATGATCTAGTACCTTTAGGGTGTACAGACTCATATTTTTAGTCAGATAAGAATTCCTAAAAGTTTACCTTGGGATATGTGTCTACCTTGTGAGGTGGAGCCGTAAGTTAGAGGAGTATTAAGTAGTCTTGCATTGCTAACTCCACTATAGAGGCCAAGTACGTGGCAGCTTTTGAAGCAGCCAAAGAGGCCGTTTGGCTTAGAAACTTCTTATAGGATCTAAATGTGACATTTTTAGTATTGTCAGCTATTACACTTTATTGTCACAATAGCGGAGCAGTTTTCAACTCGAAGGAACCAAGAGCCCACAAGAAAAGAAAGCACATTGAGCGTAAATATCACATGATATAAGAAAGTATACAAAAGGGTAACATTGCTGTAACCAAAATTGCATCAGCAGATAACCTTGCAGATCCTTTTGTAAAGAGTTTACCAGTTAAGACTTTTGATAGTCATGTAGAGGGAATGTGAGTCGGATGTATGGTAACATGATTTTGAGTATAAATTAGAGATTGTTAGGGTTGTATACTAAAAATCATAGTTTTGATTTTAGTATTTAATTTTATTTATTAATAAAATTAGTTTTTTTATTTTATGACAATTTTAATGAGCAATGTATGCATTTTATTATTTATTTAATGTCGTGTATAGATATTTTTTATTCTACATAGTGTTTAATATGGTGTGTAAAATTTGGCTTACATACAGAAGGCTAAATTAAAGGTTCGTGTAAAATATAAATTTTTGGTTTACAGTCTCAGATGAAATTTGACAAATTATCGGTACGAATGTAGCATAATATTTTAGTTGATCTATCTTGATTATGGGGAACGGTAATTGTTTTGATAATTATTCTGACTCATTGTGTCAGTACACTTTATGTGTATTCATGTAACGCCCCAAATTTTGAGAACGTTAAAACATACATACTTGCATAATAAGGACTATACTAGCACATTCATTTATAATTAAATAAATTACTACATTTAAAATTACCAAAGTTCCCTCATTATCAACCATAAGATAATAATTATTACAGTTATCCATCAAAATGATTTTAAAAGAGAGACAGAAAATTAACTGAAATTACAATGCAAAAGTGACAAAAGGAGAAAATTTAATCTTTCTTTAAGCATATCCAAAATCCCGCTGCTCCTGTTTGTCGCCATGTTCAGCAAAACCTTCTTGATTTTGAAATTCTTCTTCCTCACCTTCGGCATAATGCCGTGAACCAAAACCCAATTGTTTAAAAAAAATCCTACTAATCTAACTCAATACATAATCCAGCTAAATTAACAATCCGCAATTAAAATTTAGCAAGTATTCAACAGTTTAAATGGAATTTAAAAGATTTAGCTAAATTTCATAGAATATGACAATGAATGTTATGCATGACACCAAACCCGACTCTCGACTATGAATCAACCAACAGAATTCACGTCAGGAATCCAAAGAGTAGACTTATTGGAAAACTTGAACTCTATATCCATAAAGAGACCTTGTTGTGAAAGATAACTATTTCGTCTGGTTTACATACCGCAACAGTTTTATACAACTACAATGGTGTGGGGTCTAGTGCTAACCATAGGCCTTATCTGGTAGTGCCCACTTTAAGAAACCTTGATACCTTCTCCAGGTTCAACCCAAAGTCTAACAATACAGAGGAAAGCTAGAGACGTACCTCTGGTGTCTAACAAGGCTTCACCCTCCAACGTTTTAAAATTTACATTGGGGACGTACCCAGGGAGTTTAACGAAAAAATATCCCAAAATCTTACAATTTAGCAACCAGGGACGTCATAAGCTAAGAAATAAAGGTATGACCGACTTCAAAGTGACATATCCATTGACGATGCTACAGGTACTATTGGAGGCAAGACTGCCAAGATCTTTATTTTTGCAAATAATTAACGAAAAAAATTGACTGAACTGGCAATCGCCAAAACGGGCTCTAGATAAAATTTTTGATGACGAACGATCAAAATAAAATCCGTGCATTCGAAGGTAATTTTGAAGAATACCTTTTTACCGGTCGAATCTTCAACTACGATTTGAATCCGAGTTGAAGCTCCTTTCAGATCTTCTCCTGTATTCCCTTATGCGATTCCTGGATTTAGTGTGGGCTATAATCCTTCGAGAACTCGTACCGGCAGAACCAAGACAGCTTTAGTCTTACAAGACAAGTTATGAAACTGGTTTGGCCTACCTACATATATAGGGCTACAACAGTGACCTGAGCAGTAATTATGAGTAAGACTTCCAGTGGAACACATACATGTATCAGCAGTTTCTACAATTAAACAAACCTCATAGCGGTATCTGCAATTATGAAAAATCAGCAACGATTTCTACAATTTTCATAAAATACTAAATTACAGTTCACACCACTAAAGAACTATGATTGCACTATGACCCATAATCTTTAGACCATATAGCATTGAGCTCCTGTTATTAAATGCTTACCATTTCTTTCCACATTAAGATTCTCGATACCCGTCAATTAAATTTAATTACTGACAATTTAATTTAATTAGCATCTTGATATTCTTTAAACCCTTTCGCTTAACTTATTTGACCGCCGAATAATTAAATTCACCTGCAGGGTTTGATCCAGTCAAAACTTATAAGCTTTCTTAAGGGGGTATCGTCAATCCTGATCTTTCAGGACGTAGATTACGTCAATAATCAATATTTTCCATATAAATAATACCGCTATCTAATTCACCGGAAATACAGACTCTTATAAGATCGTACCCTCTAATGAGTCAAAATAATGAATATTAAATATACGCAAATCAATAATTATTTCAGGATTAAGAGTATAAGGACTATTTATAATAACCTTGGGGTGTAAATTAATTTATATAGTCAGTATAAAATTAATTATCCCAATGTGTCTCGTTTAATACACACAAAGTGTACTAGCACATAGAGTCAAAAAAATAGACGACGCTATTATCTGTTCCTTATAACTAAGATAGGCCTACTAAACCTCTGTTCTATAGTCGTACCGATGGTATGCCCATTTACATCTAAACTGCGAACATAAAATTTATATTCTGCAAGACCCTAAAATCTGATCTTCTGTGTGCAAACCGTACTCTATACAACAGATTAAATACTATACAGAATATCGGACATCCATACATAATATTAAAGAAATAATACACATACAATACTCATAAAGATTCTCATAAAATGTAAAATTAATTTTATTAAAATAAAATTAAATACTAAAAATATGATTTTCAGTATACCAACCCTAATAGGTACAACTCACAATGCACAAGGTACAACTCCCAAACTAAACTTAGCTAACTTCCCACATGCCAAAATATGAAAATATCTCTAAAAAATTGCACCATGTCACATCCACTCATGTGAATAAAGAAAAATGGGCTTAAAAGTCATCATTTTGTTCCTTTACACATTTTTCTATAAAACCAAGCCAAATACCACTCCTTCTCTCTATGATTTTTGGCCAAGGGAGAGAGAAAACCATATTTAAAGTGTTCTTAAAGAGCTTGGGTGAGTTGAGAGAAGAAAGAAGAGAAGAAAGAAGGAAGGTTCAAAGAAAAAGGTTTTTTTGGAAACCAAAGAGTCTAAAGCTAAGTCCTACAAGTGATTCATTATTTCTAGGACCTCAACCAAGTATATAAAACCTCTATACTTTATGTCTAATTTTACCCAAAATATCCTTCAAGTCATCTCTTTAAACACTTCTAAGATCGAGAACCGAAAATAAAGCGAAAAGGCGTTATAGTTGAGAAATTAGGGTTATTGTGTTTTTGAATGATATGAGATGCGGTGGTGTGTTGTTATTCTTAGGTTTGACGACTTAAATGGGTTCTTGAATCTTAATATTCATATATAAACACAAGCATGCAAAGAAATGGGATAGAACATTGACATATCATGAGTTAGGAAACTTGAACCTTTAAAGGCCCGATTTTGAGTACTTTAACATTGCTTCCATGATCTTTGGAACATTATAACTCAACGTAGAAACTTGATATAAGCATGTTATTTATGTTCAAATTTATATTTTTGTGTTATCTTTCATCCAAAGTTGGTTTGAACTCATTTGAGTGAGTATAACTCGAAATATTGCAATTCTACCAAAGTGTGTCATTTTCAGACCAGTCAACAATACCGACCTAACAACCCTAGTTTAAAATGAGATCCAAGCTTTGTCCAACACATAAAGATTGTAGATAACGTGTATATCTAACTACCCACCGACAATGAGCACAAAATATTGAGATTTGATAGGTGAAAACCCCTTTATTGGGTTGACACTTAACGAGTATCCTAGTACTTAATGTGGGACGATTGACCCGTATGAGGGTGGCTGATAATTGGGTGGCCTGCCCCCACGCCATTGTCATTGAGTAAAATGGCCTAGGCATGTAGCAAAGGCGAGCTTTTACCTTTCACAATGAGGCTAGGATAGGTTAAGTGAGCAATATACCATCAAGTCTACTCAGTAATTCCTGACGTGGAATTCATGATACTATTCTGGAAGTACTTGGGTTGGGCAAATGCATTGCATTCATCTGCATCACGCACTTACACAGTTGTTCTTGTATAGTCTTGCCCTGTTGAAAATGATAAAACTGTTTATCTCCTTGCCCTTAAAACTATATAGGGTATTATACGATATGTATTGTAGGATATTTTGTTGTGAGTTTATTAGACGATTTAGGAAATTTGCTTCTGGATTTCGGCTCATAGCATTCGTGCCACATGTGAAGAAGAAGGACCTTTTGAGGAAGGCGTGTTCGTTGAGGAAGAAGATCTCGAAGGAGGAGAGTTGCAGGAACTGGTTGATCCTGACAACGCAGCTTGAAGATGTAAGATGTTTGATTTTTGATCTTTTGTTCAGTTTTTCATGGGCATATTGTATCTATTGTTGAAATTTTCTAGATGACTGTAATTATTAAGTAATTTGAATAAATTCCGAACCGTTAATGATGTAGTAATTATCATATGTAATATGAATGTTCAGTTAGAATATGTCTCTTATTTATAGCTACATACGTCCTGACGTGCTAGGGAACGGGGCATCACAATATGTTCCCACTTTCACTCGGGTACAGGTAACGGTTATAGTAATCATGCCAGCTCCTAGTGTTCAATCTTAACTTGCTGACATACTAAACATCATGTCACGAAATTTGCTACGTCCTTCTTCATCCCACTCCACTAGTATCTTTCCTTTAAGTCTCTATGTAACTTCGTACTTCCTGGGTGCATGGTGTATGTTGAGTTATGCGCTTCATCTAAGATCTGCCTCATCAACTCCTTATTATTGGGCACATACAATCTGTGACCGAACCACAATACGTTATCTTGAACTTCAAATTATGTCTTCCTTTAAGCTACTACTTCTACCCTTATCTTGTCCACTTGATTATCCGCCAATTAAGATGCTCGAATTTGATCTAATAAGATTGGTCTTACGCCCAGAGTTGCTAATAGGCATGCATTCCTTCCTATGGCAAGATGGGTTCTAAACGTTCGTATTTCAAAAAAAGTACCAGCTCATAGATGCACTATTTTTTCCAATAATTTTCGGCTTAGGGCATTTGCCACGATGTTTATCTTCCCCAGATGATAGTAAATCATATAATCATAATCCTTAATTAATTCCATCCATCTCCTTTGCCTCAAGTTCATTTCTTTTTGGGTGAAAATATACTTCAATCTTTGATGATCTGTAAAGATCTCACAAGAGATGCCATACCAATATTGTCTCCATATCTTGAGCGTGAAGATGATTGCAGCTAACTCTAGATCATGGGTAGGCTAATTCTTCTCATGAGTTTTTAATTGTCTGGACGTATAGGCGATAACCTTCTCATGTTGCATCAAAATGCAACCCAAACCTTGGTGTGACGCGTCACTATAAATAACTAAGCCCCCATTGCCTAACGGAAGGGTAAGCACGGGTGCTGACACCAATTTGGTCTTCAACTCTTGAAAACTTCATTCGCATCTGTTGGACCATTTAAACTTGACGTTTTTCTGAGTTAACCGAGTCAAGGGCTTCACAATCAGGAAAACGTCCTAAATAAAACGCTGGTAATAACCAGCTAACCACAAAACGTTTCGTATCTTAGTCACGCTAGTTAACCTTTTCCAATTGACTACTGCTTTCACATTCATTGGGTCCACTTGTATTTTCCCTCCAGATATAACATGCCCAGCTACACCACTCAAGCCATCTAAAACTCACACTTTCGAATTTTTGCATACAACTAGTGCTTCCTTAGGATCTGTAAAGAAATCTTCAAGTGTTCCATGTGTTCCTCCGCACTCCGAGAGTATACCCGAATGTCATCTATGAACACAATTACGAATTGGTCTAGAAAGCTTCTAAACACCCGATCCATCAGGTCCATAAACACAGCAGGCGCATTCGTTAACAAAAGGCATCACCACAAATTTATAATATCCGTAACGAGTCCTAAAGGTAGTCTTGGGTACATCTGACTCTCGTACTTCCAATTGTTGGTATCCTGACCTTAAGTCTATCTTTGAGAGCACTCTGGCTCCTTGTAGCTGGTTGAACAAGTTGTCTACCCTAAGCAAGGATGGTTGTTCTTAATGATCACCCTATTCAGTTGTCAATAGTCGATACACATCCTTAGTGTTCCATCCTTCTTTTTCATGAACAGTACAGGTACTCCCCATGGTGAGACACTAGGTCGGATGAATCCTTTTTCTAATAACTCTTGTGATTGTTCCTTGAACTCTAGTAACTTAGCAGGTGACATTCTGTAGGGAGGAATAGATATGGGCGATGTGTACATGTAGAGATCGACTGTAAACTCCACTTCTCAGTTTGGAGGTAATCTTGGTAAATCATCTAGAAAAACGTTTAGAAACGCATAAACAACAGGTACCTCCAAAAGCTTATTTTCTTCTATCTCTATGTTCATCACATGTTTCAAAAACCCCTAGCAACCCTTCTTCAACATCTTCAAAGCCTTGATGGCTGACACGATACGGATAGGTGTTCTACTCTTTTTCCCTTTGAAAATGAATTTCTCCTCCTCGGGTATCCTAAAGATTACTCTTTTTCTAAAACAATCTAGTAATGCATGGTAGGATGACAACCATTCTATCCCAAGAATCAAATCGAACTCAGACATAACCAAAGGCATCAAATCTACTAATATCTTCCAATCTTCTATCTTCAACACACAATCTTTGCACACTTTTAATTACCACTCTAGCCTTGCGACCATCAAGACTAATACTGCCGCTTGAACCTAATGCGTCACTAGGAGTAAACATACCACATAGACTAAATGCTCCACAGGTATATGTTTACCCATACGAACCCAATCATAACCCTTGTCATAACATAATATACATTCGCATGTTTCCTTCACATACGTACCACTCAACCAACAATTCTTTAACCGAATAGTACTAACCCCTAATTCTAAAATCTCTTACCATCATCACTCAATTCCTTCACACATTCTCTGCCACACAACCGAACCAAGAACCACTTTCGCACTTTAACTATTTCATCTTACCTGCATTTTACCAAGACATTCGATTCACTTAAGGCCAATCACAAAAATCATATCCATTAATCCGTATAGTTTCACTTACACTTCCACTATTCTCATCAAAACACTTATTCATCCCGCATACTCACACTAAGTTACTTCGTAACTCCACCAGAAACAATAGAATTATATCACCCTTTAACTTCTCATACATAGAGTCCACACATTCCCATGAAAAAATTCCTTCTCTATACAAGCAACATTTATGCACTAATCTAAACAAGTTTTCCCTAACAGGTCACATCACAAAAGATTTTCAAAAGCAACTTCCTTGCGATTCACACCAATACCACAACAGAAAACGAATACCAACTCCATACGAGTTACACAGTCTAGATGTCAAACGAATATAAATTGATACTTAAGAACTTACCACATGAACAACTCAATCTGTCTAAAATGCGCATTCCACCGCTCAACCAATTTCCAGCGTCAGTGGGACTAACTGTTTCCACAAACTCTTTGATATCCAAATCCTTGAATTGTTTAACTAAAGAGTTACTGGTCCTTCTAGCCCGCATTGTAATTCATCTTGCGCTATGTTCACCCGTCTTGCGTAGTTGTTAATCCCGAGAATCATCATCCTTGTTCTAATCCAAAATTTTAATCCCTTCTTAAACCTTCTACACCTTGTCTCCTTATTAGGTATAAGCTGGGTGGCATATCGTGATAACTCTGTAAACTTCAACTCGAATTTTTCCATAGTCATCCTTTCTTATTCCAGGTCGATGGATTGTTACTCCTTCTCATGCTTGTAGTATACGGGCTTGTACTACTCATCGAATGCTTTCTCAAAACGATCCCAAGTGATTCTCTGGGGTACGGGAGGTTCAACTCCTAGCATTAGCATTTTTAGTAATCGCTCTGTGGCTTCCCATCAGTGATACGCTTCATTCCTAAACATAAAAACTACGAGGTCAATCTTGCCATCTGCCCCCAACCTATCCAAAATATGCATGGCATCCTTTAACTAGTTTTCTGCTTCTGTAGGGTTAAGGGTTCCAATGAACTTCTTTGCACCTAGATCCTTAAATTGTTTGATTAAAGAGTTATTGTTCCTCTCAGCTTGCATTGCGACCCAACTCGCATTCTGTCAATCAGTTTTATGATCGCCTCTAACATCCTAGTAGTTGGGTCAGGTTCTACTAGTCCCACTTGCTGAGATTCTTCTTGTCGTGCCTCATTATATTGGTTTGGATTAAATGACGCTCCATTCGAGTTTCTCATTGCTCATTCCTATCGTAGAAAAGTTATGACTTAGGGCTCGACACTGGAGTCCAACTTATAGACATAAGGATAAGAACAAACTGTTTACAAAAGATTTTAATGGCACATGGTTCATCCCCATTAATCTGATAACCCACTTAGACTTCGCAAAATGACAGCAACACAAGGCCCCTCCCAAGTTATCTCCCCAATCTGATAACTTGCCTAGACTTCCAATTAGGACCATGCGTCTGCAAAACGCATTTTCTAAATGGACCTCAAAGCCAGTCAATCAGATGCTCGAAGGTAAAGGTATGACAACCCCAAGCATAAACCACTCTTCTCAACAAACCGTGAAATGACACGCTTAACCTATGGTGCACCACAAACCACACTCTTACAAGTCTACAGAACCTATAACCTAGAACTATGATACCAAAATGTAACACCCGGCTCGCGCAAGGCACCAAACCTGTACAAAGGAATGTGATCCTGCCGCAGACCGGCGGCCAAAGAGAAATACAAGGGATAAAGATATTAAAAGACCAAACAAGAACTTTTAAGCAACCACAACACCTTAATGTCAAAATATGTATACATTAGTCACTGGGGATTCACCATCCCAATGGCTTACATTACTTTTAAAATATCAAAAATCTTCATGGTTTTATACATAAAGCTCTGCCAAAACTAAAAACTAAACAAAAGAAAATCGAACCAAAACGATTCCCAACACCAGAACCAAAACTACTCGACGACGCCTATGGTGGACCAACTCCTAGCCGTTCCTGGTATCTGCAACTACAGAGGTTACAAGAGAGCGCATTTAGTATTATCATAAATAGAAAAGATAGTTACATAGTTAAGGATAAATGAAAATTCTTTCTAAAAATAGTTCACCACATTTTTTACGAAAATATAGAAACTGATGCATTTGCTTGAACATGAACACATCACAGATTATACAAAACCTTCTCAGTAGTGCAAACAGAAATAAGTTCCTAGATCAACCGCCACAAATTTAAAATGCATGACCACTTTCTCAAATCTAAACTCAAACACCAACAGTGTCCAAGTAGTAATTAACCTCATGACCAGGAGTTCCGACGGTACCATAACCTCAATTCTCAATGCACGGATAGTAACGTGGTAGAATAAGGTCCACTCTCTACCAAGCACGAGTGGTATGTACTAAAACCTGAAACTGAGCCCAAAAGCCTTAAAGGTAAAAAAAACCCCGCTTAACGGAAAACCTCCCCTATATGGACAAATGAAAAATCCATAGTTAGGTAACCTCCCTCATAATGGGATATAAAGGGCCAAAAACTCATGTAACTTGACACTTTGGAACAACCAAACAACATTAACCAGATTTTCATAGTAATATCGTGCTAGCTTAGAATATCATGGATAGCACACTTGAATTAAAAATATCGTGGCCTTTGAAAACAATAGGTTCATGCGATTGCCAAACTTGTCATAGTTCAAAACATACGCTTCAAGAATTTTCATGCAACATTTACATAAACTCAAGTTCAAGATAATGGCTAAGCACTCTCAGCTTATCTTATATGCGTACGAACCGAGCCTTTGTCAACAAGCTAAGCTTATTCCTCGGATAACAAAACTTTCATGCCTAGCAAGCAAACACGACTTAACCGTCAACATGGAGTCCTTCCCTTTTAGCATGTGAAATTAAAACGATTCGGTGACGGAAAATCTTGGACTTGACTTTCAAGCTCATGGATCCTCCTCCTTCATTCTTCTTCTTCTCTCTCTCTCTCTCTATATATATATATATATATATGCACAAAATTATGAAGAAAAAGGGTGGGTTGGATCTCTTTTTATGGCCAAAGGTCAAATAAGAAGCTTCATTGGGAAGCTTGGTTAACCATAGGTTTAGGAACCTAACCTTAGTTTCTTTATACTTAACTATAGTTTGTGAAACTTGCTCACCAAGTTTGGCGCATTCTCCTAGGTTAGCCACTTGAGTGTGTGTGTATATATATATATATATATATATATACATATCAAAATAATTTTTTTTATTTAATTCTAGGAAAAAATTTGAGTATTTTTCACATAGGTTCCTTTCTTGACTTTTCTGGCTTAATTCTTATCTTAAACAACTTGGCCTTATAATTTTAACTTCTTATCCTCAATATTAGGGTTTTAATATATGCTTGTGTAGTTCTCACTCTATCCCGGGTCTCGGACTCAAAAAGGTTAAACGGTCGGGCTAGTTCTTCTTACTGAACTTAGGTTTGAGATATTTTTCTTTTAAGATGTTCTTTCTTTTCTATTTATATCTTGAGTTCGGGTTGTTATAACATCAGCTAAGGTAGATAAGTATGAGCAGAAAGGAAAAAGTGCAAAATTGTAAATGTGAGCTAAGAAGGTCTAAGTACCACAGCAGGGCCACCCCGAGGAACAGGAGGCTCCATGCCCTGGGCTCAAAAAGAACCGTCCCAATGACGAACCAATACCCTCAACCTGAAGATCAGGCAAAGGCACTGGTCACACCACTCCCGGGGCATCTGTCAAGAGAAGAACCAAATTAGTGCAATAAAGACATGATAATCAGTACATGCATAAGAATCAGTACAGTCAGATATCAAAATTAGTACATGCATAAGAGTCAGTATAGTCAGATGTCAGAATTAGTCATCAATCAAGAGAATCATTGCAGTGAAACATAAGGGGCAGTATAAAGAATAGAAGGAAGCATATCATACTTGCTCAACACTAGGGGGAAGGGGAATCTCCAAGGCCGCTGGCTCGGGATTCGGATCTTGTGAAAGTTCCTGTCTACGAAGGTGTTCACTGTCCATGGAAGCTCGAGGTGAACAAGGCCAGGAGTAGTGGGAGGTGGACCCCGCATAGCAACACGGGCACCCATGGCAGGTATAAGCCTCTCTTGGGCAACGATCGTGTAGTCACGATCCTCACCCTCGATCAGCGTGGAGGCATCAAGGCCCACTATAGCTTGGATAATCTCAGCAGTGCGAAGGGTGTTGGTCTAACGCATCCCCACTTGAGGCATCCTCGAGATACAGAAGTGGTCATACCCCAAGGACTGCCGAATAACGCACTCGCCAAGGTACCACTCTCTGCAGAATGGTCCCTTAAGCAAGATTCGGGTACGAATAACCTCGCAACTCTGCATCAAGTCGGCACCAGCTCGCTCCTCCATGCCAATCCATATGTCCCAGCAAACCTGATGTGAGACCCTAACCCGTCTCTTTTTGAGATATTTTATATGTTGGCATGTTCCTTTCCATATATGTATCTCTTGGTGTATGGTTTATATTTCCAGTTGTAGAACAGCATGTTTTATATAGGTGTTATACATGTTATGCATGCGGGGGGGTTTGGCTTAGTTGCCTTTTTCTGTTTCTCTCCCAGCGACGACCGCTCGAGCGGTGGTAAGCGTGCTCGAGCAGGCTGGTGGCAGAGTGGTGGTCCAAGAGGTGACCGCTCGAGCGGTGCTTGGGCGCTCGAGCGGTGGTGTGGCAGGGCCTATGTCGGTAAGGGGTCCGCTCGAGTAGTGCTTGGGCACTCGAGCAATGGGTCATGGGCACGAAAATCTATAAAGGCTACAAATATCCTTTTTGAGAGTCAAAATATCTTTTTCAAGCAAATCTCTTTCTCTCCACCTTTTCTCTACCTTCTTTTTAGCTTTCGGGAGGGCCCGGGCTTAGTTTTTCACAGTCGGATAGCAGATCCTTGCTGTCGGCGACGTGGGCTTTGTATCCATCCAGACGGATTCTCGTTCCGACGAGGTTAGATTTTGAGGTGTCGAGCTTTTAGCTCTTTGAGGTAGGATTCTAAACCCTACGATTGTTAAAGGGTGTCGTACGTAGTTATACTTTCTTTCACTGGGTAGAAATGCATTAAATGTGATTTTCATGTTTTAAACCTTGGTTTTGGGTAAAAAGTGAATTTTACGCCTTTTCTTGGTTTTATACACGATCTAGATGTATTGAGAACCGTGGTTTTTAAAAGGAGGTTTGAAAATGGGGTATTTTTATGAAAACCATGTTTGTGGAGATTTGGATCTAACTCTCGGGGTTGAGTCTCAGTTTTGTTGAAAATCTGTTGCTACATGCTTGTTGATCTCCATGTGAATGGATTAGATCACTTTTATACATGCAATGTAGAACTGTTTTGCGAGTTTTCGCAGTTTAAACTACAGTTGGGTTTTTAAATATTTTTCACAGATGTACCGTGACAGTGGGTATGTGGATGTGGGCTTACATTGCTCCTTGGTGGAAGTCCGAAAACGTGCGCAGCGTAGGTGCTCTGTACCTTCGGGTTAGTCCCCGTAAATTGAGTGTGTGTGGGTGTTTTGTACCATCGGGCTTAGGTCATGTAAATTAAGTAGTAGGTGCTCTGTACCTTCAGGCTAGTTCCCGTAAATTGAATGGTTCGGTTTCCTTCGTTAATGGCGTCGTTGTGGTAACTCCGTATAGAACTTGTCATTACCGAGCATACCTTGGGTGGTGGCTAGGGTAATAGGTAGGAGTCTATAGTTGTTACCTTTGTCAGTGTGGCAGAGTCGATACATAGGACTACATTTTATCTCTTTCTCCTCGGCTGTGTATCCCGAGTGGAGAACGATGTGTTTTACTACTTTTCCTTAACTGTGGCATGATATCTGTTAGGATGATATGCATAGTTTCAAGGATGAAAATGAAGGTTTTCAGATGAAAAAGTTGTGGTTTTGAGATAAAACCTTTTTTGGAATTCATGGTCGAGTTAGCTCCTACCATATGATTGCATAGCCTGCTTTATAGCTTTACTGTCTATTTTCTATTGGGTTTCGACTCACGGTGTGGAATTTTTCTGAAAAACATTTTTAGGTGAGCATATAGAGTTGACCTAGATTCCTGTAGTGGTGGAAGACTAGTTGTAGTTTTCAGTTTTGACATGTACTCTTACATGTAGTGCCTGTTTCAAAAGGCTGGTTTTGTACGCCTTGAGGCGATATATTTATTCATGTATGAGAATGCATGTTTCCAATTTATGAGAGTTGAACTGTGGGATTTTTATCCAAATGATGTATATTTTTGAGTTGATAATTTTCCAATTGCAAATTTTATTTTCTCAAATGGTGTTTTGGTGGGCTTTCGCGTGACCCTGGTATTTGGGGCGTGACACATGAAAACCAAAGAAGCATGTCAACAAGCAATGCATGAACAAGGAACGAAAGGAACAACTCAGCAAGAGCAGTAAATGACTTACCCTGTCGGGAGTGAGGCTGTCCGAGAAAAGGCAGTCGTCGTCTAAATCCTTCCTACCAGGCTTCGTGCCCCGATGGTGTTTGGCCTATTGAAGTGCCCGGGGTATCATGAGGGGGTCGTCGCAAGGGTTCACTGGCGCAAAAAAAAAAAACATACCCAAGAATAGGCCCAAAGCTATAGAAAGTCAAGAGAAGCGTCAATACAGTTGAAACAAATATGCAGATATGAAAATGGAAAAGGAAAGCATAAAAGCAGAGAAAGCAGATATACCTCCTAGATACGGCAGTACCCACCAACGCTCAGATCGGAGGTCCTGTTCTGTCCTGGCAACCGCGCTCATGTATCCTCCCTAGTCGTAAGAGCTGATCTAGTCCACCACCACCATGGCAATGAGATAGTGGAGGAGCTCCATGTCCTCTAAGTTCAGGAATAAGGCTCTCCCGAACATATAGAGAACGAATGCACGAGCCACCCACTCGAAGTGGTGGACCACTGAGTAGACGAAGTGATAGAATGTCTTCTTCAGCCACGTGTATCGGATGCTCCCCTTATCGATGCAAGAGGGCACGTGACCAAGAAGGTGCATAAGGGCTCCGGCAGATGTCAGGATTAAATGGGATCGGATCGCTGCCCACTCGGATCCTGGTAATGAGGGAGAAGTCAAGGGGAGAGAGTGTTACCTCAAAGGTGGATAGGTGGAAGGTGTTGGTGGTGTCCCACCATCTCTTGATCAAAGCCGTGAGAGTGACCCGGTCATTACTGGTCCCTTCTAGGGTGGTGATAAAGCTGTCGAATCCTACTCGATCAACAATCTCTCTGTTGCAGGGAGGGAGCGCCATGTACCACTCCAAAACGTTTGAGGACTCACCGAAACCTCGAATACAAAGTCATCCCTGAAACAAAACAAAACAAAATAAACAAATCAGTGGAAAAAAATGATAACAAGAGCAATAATGGCATCAACAAGATAACGAAAATGAAACAAATGGAAACAATGATAGGATCAAAATCAAAGCACGTGATAAGCTAGTCGAAATAAACTGACGATAATCAAAACGACATCAAAATGAGTCCCAAAACCAACCTATGCAACCTAGGTCTTGCTCTATTTTCAAATTTCCATTCTCAAAACAAAAAAAAAACTATAAAGTTGTCAACATCTGATCAAATCCAAAGTTCGATTTCCATTTTCAAAGAACGAGACTTTGAATAAAGATTTTAGCGTCAAAATCTCACTCCTTTCATTTTTAATCTGAAATCTTACCCCCGTTTTAAAACCAATAACAACTCCATCAGATCAAAACCAATTCGCTAGGATCCAACTTCAAATTCAATAGAAACCCAACTTCATTCCTATTTTCGACTCAATTTCAAAGCACAATCTAAACTCATTGACATAGTTTCGCAAAATTTGAATTCAATCCCATTCAAAATTCTAAGTTAAAAAAAATACTCGACCCAACGCAAAACTCAAATAATCGACCAACTCAATTCAAATTCAAAAAAGTTCAAAATTTAATTTTCTTTCAACATAGCTCCTAATCTGCCTCAAACCCATCACAAATTCGCTCTCAAAGACTCAAAATTGGTGGATTTAACCAAAATTTCATTTCAACTAAAACTCTCAATCAATTCCATCCCAAACTTAACCTAACCCAACTTCAACCTGATTTGACTCCGTCACCAACTACTCAATCATTTGCGTTTCAAAATAAAATTCAAATTCAAAATTCAAAATTCAAATTTCAGTTCAATTGCAAATCAATAGTCTAACTCATTAGTTCCATTTCCCAGTTCAAACTAGTCTCTAAGTTCGTTTCAAACACGTTCTAGACCCACATTTTAACAAGATGATTCCCAAGCTTTCAAAAGTCGGTTCAAGCCATTGTTCGCCTAGATTCAATTCAATCAACTCCATTTTCAAAACCAGACCTAACTCAGAGTCACAAATCGAACCCAACCTAATCTAAAATTTAAATCCGTCCAAAAATCTATTTTCCACGAATCTAAGCTTATTTTAACCAAAATTTAAAGTTTGATCATAGGTTCATTTAAATACAAAAGTCCATTTTGGTCTAAAATTTCAAAGTCCTGTTATTTTAAATGTCCATAAGTCTCGAACAAGGGTCCGTCCAATCCAAGTCAGGGTCTAAACCTAGTTAAGTCCAATGTTTGTAATCAAATCAACTCTAATTCAAATCTCAATCTTGAACTCCAAATCAATTTAATCCAAACGTCTGTTTCAATTTAAACATTTAAATATCCAATATTTAAGTTCAAATGCGATCAATATTCAAAATAAATGTTGACCAAGGAGATAATGAAATCAAAACCTCGACTTACCTCAAGGTTCCGAGTCGAGAGATAATCCTCGCCACGACGAAGAAGAACCTCACACTCCACGATCACATCCGGAAGAATGAAGCTCTTCATGGCCAGTTTTTGTAACCAGTGAAAAAGAGGGATATAGGTCCCGGGATCAAAGTTCATCATCATCTCCCACGGTACCACCACCACCTTTGGCACCACCGCCACCTTTCGCACCACCTCCACCTGCGGCTCCGCTACCTCCAACTGCGTCGGTTCCCACACCACCGCCGCTTCGAGCCGTGCCACCTCCACTACCTCCGGCATCACCCGCATCATCCCTTACAAACCCGAAACTGCCACCCACCATGGCAGAGAAAGCCACAATGATGAAAGAAAACAAAAATAATGTCTCAAAAGTCGAGAGAGCCAGGAAAGAAGTAAGAGAGTATGAGAGAGTCAAGAGAGACGAGAGAGAGAAGCGAGAGTTGGAAAGTGTTTTTTGGGCTTCTCGTGAATGAGATATTCGAACCTATTACAGACTTATGTTCTGTCATCAACTACACGGCCGCGAGGTCCGAGTTGTTAAAAGTGGCGGCCGCCACGTCCGAACTCGAGCCACCATGTTTGTTTCTTCAGGCCGTGATCTATTCCAAAAGGTTTTAAATGGCCGCGAACTTTATGTCTAGGCCGCCATCTCCCTAGGGCACAATAGTGCAGGCCGCCACTTCCAAATGTTTGGTCCTACTCATGACCTTAAACTGACTTGTCAGTCTCCGCATGATCTTAAACTGCCCTTAGCCTCATTAGTCCTTTCATGACCTAAAACTTACTAATGTTTCCTTAGTCTGTGTTGTGTCCTTAAAATTTTCTTGCATAGTACCTATTTGCATTGCGCTGTACCTATCATGCTTCATGATTAGCATGTTTGTATCATATGCATTTCCCCATGAACTACGAATGGTCTGATCCCTTACAAAGGGGTATGTAGGAAGCTCGATGAAAATTCAAATTTGATCATTTTTCTGTATGTTTTGTATGTACCTAAGATTAGCAACTTGTTCAATCAATTTGTCTCTAGAGCTTTGACATCTACTTGCACCACGAGTTGCTACAAGCTCTGTCAAAGAGGGGCAACTGTAGAAACCTCAATCTGACCAAGCTAAATCTTAAGAACCCATCTCGAATGCGCTCCAAGGACGAAAATATAAGAATTATGCTCAAAGACATTCCCAAGAACCCTTCAGGCCGTGACATTCCCATCTTCACGGCTGTCACATTTTTAAAAATCCTAGAACAGGCCATGTCCTTATTCTCACGGTCGTAACCTTTTTGAAAATCCTAAACTAAGCCGTGACTTTCTTTGTCACGGCCGTCTCTTGTTTATCCGGGCAGCGACTTTCAAAAGTCGTGGCTATCCTTTTCACTACCATAAAAGTAGCGGCCTATACTGTACAAAAGCAAAAAGGTAGTGGCCGTCACTGTTACCCCTTTTAGACAGGTGGAAGCATCCCAGAAGAGGTCAGTGTTGCTCGCCTTGCCTATAAATAGGCGTCGTTTTTCATAACAATAAGAAGGAGAAGAACCTAGAGGCCCAAACTCTGTCAAAATACTTTTCCATTCGATATTCTTCCATCCATCCTATACTTCTCGAGCCTCATTTGTGTTCTTGCTTGCCTCAGAGGATTTCTTGAAGCACATATATTGGTTTGGAGGTATTATATTCTCACCACTGAGGAGCCATTCGAGGTGAATATTCACACGAGTTAACCTTAGGATACCACGACTCTCCATAAATCTTCATCTTCTTCCCCCAAGGGTGTTGTGGATATGATTTCCATTGTTTTATTACTTATTTATCATTCATTTCAACGTAAACATCTATTTTCTCCAAGTTTTTCATTACTAGTAGTATAATCATAACCCTTTATTTCGTATATTTATATTTATTTACATTCTATTTCGATGCTCACAAGCACACTGAACACATTAAAAACTTTCTGAGGTTCTAGAACATGACGGCCATGAGCTTATAATGTCATGGTTGTATATTTTGTTAAACCCATAGTAACGACCATGCACTTATTATAAGAGCTAGTACATTTATGCATTTTTTTACTCACGGCCGCAACATCCTGTTATTACGGCCATGACATTATTTTAAGGCTAAAAACGTGAAAACCTTCTTCAAAACTCTCTGTTGTATGTTTATTTTAAGGTTGTATATCCTCTCATTGCTCTATTTAGCATTTCTTTCTTTCTGTACCTCTATTTATTTTCCTATTACGTACTGAATGGCAGATCTACCCTAGACTAAATGGGCTATGATCTCCATTCTTTACACATTCATATCTGCATGTTCTGAAGTTATGTAAACCTGAAGGCCGCATCTTTTTCCTTCATTTTTGTTACAAGAGAGACATCCTTTTGCTACGACCCAGAGGTTTAGTGAGGCCAATAACATGAAAATGTGTTTAAAGCATCTTATTGTTCATTTTGATATCTTATACATTCTGTTTTAGAATCTTTGTTCACAAAAAAGGAGAAGGATGATAGATCTAACATAATACCAATAGATTATGGTCTCTGTCCTGTATATCCTGTTCATTAGAGCGTGTTTCATGCTTTGTACAATATAAACACATTTTCTATACCCTTAAAAACCATAGCCACAACTTTTATTTGTCATGACTGTGCGCTTTTTTTAGTTTGTTCTTCACGGCTATCTTATTTTTGTAACGGCCGCCAATTTTGTGATCATTTTTGTCATGACCGCAACATTTGTTGCCACGGCCATGGGTTTTTTGCATGTCCATAGTTTAAATATGATGTTTAAGTCTCTTCTTTTATTCTGTACAGCATGTTTATAGCATGTCAGGAACAGAAACTTTGTTGCATAACCTTTAGACCTTTATCTGTTTGTTTATTGCTTATTGGCATGTTTTTCACTTTTCTTATCTCAAACAGTATGTTTTCTTTCTCTTGAAATAATAACCAAGTTTCATGACCCTAAGAATCATAGTTAGGATTTTGTTTCATTGATTGCTTTTGTTTGAACTCTCTTTAACCCCTATTCTGTATATGTTATATTTAAAAAGTTACAATAAGAACCAATATTGGAAAAGTAGAGGCCAACCTCATAGTTGGGCAAAAAGGGTCCCTAACACCTTCCCTTTTCGTACCCTAGCCCCCAGACCGTCTTTTTCTCTGGTTACGTTTTCTAAAAGACCCGTAGCCTTCTTTTGTTTTTCTTGATTTTTTTCAAAAATCAAGTGGCAATTCTATTTTTCTAAAAATGATGCTCAGATATCTTAGATGTTTGTTTTATAAAAAAAATATTTTTTTAAAAACAACTGATATCCAGTGCGTCCTTCTTCATCAAAATAAGAAAGAAAAAAAAATCCGTAGTGCCTGGTCCACAATTATGTGGGAGTAGAAGGTACTGACTTAAAAGGTACCACGTTCAGAACATAAGTTGTTCTCTCTAATGAAAATCTCCAAAACGAATCAGGTAAGTCCAAATAACTCATCATAGACCTCACCCCTTCACAAGAGTCATATTCTTTCTTTTTGCTATACCATTCTGTTGTGGAGTGCCCAATGCAGTCAACTATGATGCAATCCCCTATGATAAATAATCCCTAAACTCTCTAAAGAGGTACTCGCCACCACGGTCAAACTGAAGTATCTTGATATATTTTTTCATACGCTTCTCCACTTCTGCCTTAAATACTTTAAATTTCTCAAAACATTCAGGTTTACGCTGCATCAAAAAAATATATCCATACCTTGAGTAATCGTCAATAAAAGTGACAAAATACTTAAAACCTCATTTAGTACGAATAGTCATAGTGTAATTACCTATACATTATTAACCAATGATATATATATATATATATAATAATAATAATAATAATACGACACGTGTTAGCTACAAATTTTGGACCTAGCTAGTTAAGCTCCTTAGTATAATAATATATGTAGAAAAATAATAATTACAACAACAATAATAACAATAGGAATACTAATGATAAAATATGAGTTTACAAAAGTAAATAACTTAACATATAAATGTAGAATAAAGTCTCTAATAAGCATGCAATAGAAAAATAATTGAATACAGTTGAAAACATAAAATCACTTTTATTCACTTTTTAAAGTATAAGAAATTTTTTTTAACAATTCTATCTTCGAAATAATTCATAGAATAACATCAAAAGCTTATACTAAATGTTTTGGATGTTTCTAACAATAAAAGTTTTACAATAAAAATTCGCGATATAGTAAAAACACTCAATTTTTTGTACCTGACAACGCGCAGTTGTTTTTCTTTCGGATGGGCATAAGTTTTCAAAAATGGTGGGAAGAAAAAAAATTTCTTATGCACGCGTGCCTCCGCCTGAGATCTTCAGCCCACCTTACAGGATTTTGAGAGATTTTATTTTTGTTTTTTTCTATTTTACTTCGTCTATAAATTGAAACTCGTTTCTCTCATCTCTCTCGTTCTCTCTCGGTGATCTTTCTCTATCACTCAGCTACCTCTTCTCTGTGTGTTACTCTCATTGGGTAAATCTTATCCCTCTCCGAACTCTCATATCTCCCTCTTTGTTACCATATCTCTCTCTGTATGGATAAAACACACACACACACACACACACGCACACGCACACACACACACACGCACATGCACACACACACACACACATATATATATATATATATGCACACACACACACGCGCGCGCGTCTCTCTCTCTATATATATATAATACTTAAGCATTTCACCTCAACTTATACCCAACGAAACTATTTCTTCATTTTCGATCCCAAATTTCTAATCTTCGGGTAATAAAATTTCAATGCCTAGCAAGAAATCAAAATTCTACGTGAGCGTATGATTTAGAATTTTTTTTATACTATTAACGTTACAAATGACTTGAAGTTTTCCAGTAGCAATAAAAGCTAATTAAAATGCTATAATTTATTTGCTTGCTTAGTATAATTAGAATTTATTATTTAGCTCCCGAAATATGAAAATACTTTAAAATTGTATTTTTTTTATACTTTACATTACTTTCGAAATTAAAAAAATTTCATGAAGATAAATAAATAATTAAACAATAAGCTAACTAAAATAAATAAACTAGACAATCAAACCCCATCAACAATGGTGTTCATCTTCAACCTCCAGAACGTTTAGTCTTTTTCTTCTCTTTTATTTATTTATTTATATTACTTCTCTCTAGTAATCAAATAACGTATCCTTGAAATTGATCAAAATAAAAAAAATAAGTTGATCTAATCAGTGAGGGGTACTCACTCAATTGATCGGATTGTATTTTTGACAAGTTAAAAATAAGTTCAAAAAATAGTTTTTAATAAAAATTTATTAAACAAAATATTCTGATTTGGACCCGCTGAAGCAGTGTATCAACGATCGAATCCATTCATTAGCGGCGTTAAGGTGTTAAAATGATAGTAGACACTGGTTGCAATGAGTGGTGGCCGTATTTCCACACGATAGAGAGACGTGTGGCAAAACTTGAGGTTTTGCAAAACTTGTTCCTCTCTATCTAGTATTTGTACTGGCTCTTCCTCGTACGTAAGATCGGGTTTCAAGTCGACTAGTGGCACTATTAGCACATGAGAAGAATCCGACATGTACTTCTTTAACATCGAAACATGGAATACATCATGTAATCCTGACAACTCCGAAGGTAGGGCCAATTGATATGTTGTGTTGCCAATTTTTGTAATAATCTCATATGGCCCAATGTAACGGGGACTCAACTTTCCGTTCTTTTCGAATCTCATTACTCCTTTCCATGGCAATACTCTTAAGAATACGTGATCTCCGACTTCAAATTCTAGATCACGTCTTCGATTATCCGCGTATCAAATTCCAACAGATTGGGCTTCTACACTTCCTGCCGTATAATGCTTCATAAGGAGCCATCCCTATGGTTGATTGAAAACTATTATTATATGCGAATTTGATCAACAACAAATGTTCTTCCCAGCTTTCGGCAAAGTCCAATACACAAGCTCTGAGCATATCCTCTAAAGTTTGAATTGTCCTTTCTGATTGGCCGTCAGATTGTCGGTGAAATGTCGTACACAACTTTAACGTAGTCCATAACGCCTCTTGTAGACTTGGCCAAAATCTAGATGTAAAATGCGGATCTCTATCAGATACTATCGAAACTGGTACGCCATGCAAACGAACAATTTCATCAATATAAAGTCGTGCGAACCGATTCATAGGAAACGTCATCTTTATCAGTAAATAGTGTGCTGATTTCGTCAATCTATCCATAATTACCCAGATAGCTGTTAGGGTTGGTATACTGAAAAACATATTTTTAGTATTTAATTTTATTTTTAATAAAATCAATTTTTTATTTTATGAGAATATTTATGAGCCATGTATGTATATCATTTTTTGTTATGCATGAATATTCAATATTCTGTATAGTATGTAATCTGGTATGTAGAGTACGACTTACACACAGAAGATTAGATTTTAGGTTCACAGTTTAGATGAAAATGGATATACCATCGATACGACTGTAGCACAGAATTTTAGTAGGCCTGTCTTGATTATGAAAAATTGATAATAGCGTCGTCTATTATTCCGAATATCTGTACTAGTAAACTTTATGTGTATTCAACAAGACATTTAGGATAATTAATTTTATACTAACTATATAAATTAATTCACACCCCAATGTGATTATAAATAGTACTTATTCTCTTAATCCTAAAATAATTATTAATTTGCGTATATTTAATATTCGTTATTTTGATTCATTAGAAGGTGCGATCTTATATGGGTCCATATTTCTAGTGAGTTGCATAGTGGTATTATTTATATGGTGAATATTAATTATTGACGGAATCTACGTCCCGAAAGATCGGAATTGACGATACCCCTTAAGAAAGCTTATAAGTTTTGACCGAGCAAAACCTTACAGGTGTATTTGATTATCCGACGGTCAAATAAGTTAAGCGAAAAGGCTTAAGAAATATCAAGATGTCTATTAAATTAAATTGTCAATAATTAAATTTAATTGGCAGGTATCAAGAATCTTAACGTGGAGAGAAATTGTAAGTATTTATTAACAAGAGCTCAATACTATATGGTCTTGAGATTATGGGTTAGAGTTCAATTATAGTTCTTTAGTGGTGTGAATTGTAATTCAGTATTTTATGAAAATTACAAAAACTGCTGCTGATTTTCCTTAATTATAAATACTGCTATGAGATTTGCTTAATTGCAAAAATCACTGATACGTGTTTGTGTTCCACTAGAAGTCTTACTTATAATTACTCCCCAGGTCCCTGTTGTAACCCTATAAATATGCAGGTAGGCTTAATTAGTTTCATAACTTGCCTTCTAAGATTAAAGTTGTCTTGGTTCTATCAGTACGAATTCTCAAAAGATTATAGCTCACACTATATCCGGATATCGCATAAGGAAATATAGTAGAAGATCTGATAGGAGTTTCAACTTGGATTCAAATCGTAGTTAAAGATTCGACTGGTAAAAATGTATTCTTCTAAATTAACTTCGGATGCATGGGTTTTATTTTGATCGTTCGTCATTAAAAGTTTTATCTGGAACCCTTTTTAGCGTTTGCCCATCCAGTTAATTTTTTCCATTAATTATTTACAAAAATAAAGATCTTGGCAGTCTTGCCTCCAACAATTGGTATTAGAGTCGTTTTACTTTTTATTTTCGGTTATCGGGGCCGTGTAGTTTTAGAACTGTTACTAAATTTGTTTTGCAAGCGTTCTAATCCCGATTTTATGATTGACATTTAATTTTTATATTTGATTGAATGGTGTGAAAAATGATTATTTTTTTAATCATGGGGGTTGACCGTGATAGATCGCATATCAGCCTTCGGGACATAGGATCGATGTAATAACTAGATTCTATTTTTAAAATTTCTGTTTAGATTATTTAAGAAAAAGTTGAACATATCCATGAACAGAGGCGGCATTGGCGGTGGTTCAGATTTTTATGGGCCACGGATCGCGGTAAATTTTTTATTATTTTAAACAATTTTTTTTGGTAAATTTTTTTACAGTATTTATGAATAAAAACAGCATAAAAAATAAGTCAAAATAGCAAGAAAAAATTATCAAAATAACCCGGTTCTAGCGGCGGTTTGACGGCAGTTTTTATGATTTTTCGGGCCATTTTTTGGAAGATTTTTTGGAAAATTTTTTAAATATAAAATAACAGTAAAATATACCTCAAAATACAGTCAAAATCCAAAAATATTGGCCCAAAATCACAACCCAAACAGGTGGCAACAGGCCGGCAGTAGCGGCGCCCGGCGACAGCAACTTCCAATTAGTTTTTCGATAGTTTTTCAGGCGGTTTTTGAGAAGTTATTTTGATAGAAAGATTCTATCTTTCGAGAGCTTTCTAACAATATAAAATACGTCGAAAATAGAGTTCGAAAAGAGGTCAAAAAGTCTCGGGAAGTTAGCAGATCTAGGCGGCGACACTGGTGAGCGGCGGCAGTCTGTTCTAGGCGATTTTTTGACGATTTTTTGAGCTATTTTCGAGCAGATTTTTTCATTGAAAAGTAGTAATTTTTGAGAGTTTTCTTTTGAGATAAAGTACATCAAAATGGAGTTCGGAAAGAAATCAAAAAGCATCAAAAAGGCGGCGCAGTGCTGTGGGCAGCGTTTTTTGAGGTTTGGGCCATTTTTTCAACTATTTTCGGTACTGGTTTTGAGCAAATTTTTTGACAAAAAATCTTATATTTCAAGAGGTTTCCAATGGTATAAATCTCTACGAAAACGGAGCCCAAATGAGGTGGCAGGAGCCGCCTGAAGGTGGCGACAAAGTGGTACCGACGATGGCTGGTGGTTGCCAGTGACTTTCTCTCTCCCGGGGTTGATTTTGATATATATTCTGATATATATACGAGACTGATATGATATATATTGATATATCGAATAGTATCAAAAAAACTTGATGCAATCAGGACACAAGAATCCGAGATAAAAGATGATTATTACAGCTTACCCTCTTTAGGAGATTGAAACCCTTAGTGTTTCATTTGGATCATAAAATTAGGATATATGCATATCGTGTTTATACATATATGAACTGCGTAGATGATTGCATATCTGTTTTATTTATCCTGTTAATTTAATTAATTCAAAATTTCAGTTTTAATTAAAATATTTTGTAATGAAAAATGAAATTAATTTTTTTTAATTAATTAATTTAAATTAAATAAAAAAATTCAGATATTTTATTTTTTTACAAAATATCACGTTTAAGATGATTTTTTAAAATAGGATATGTTGGAAAAATGTGAGAATTGATTTCAAATTTTGAATTAATTAAACGAAAAAATGTTTAATCAAAATAAATTATTATTTTTCAAAAATTGTGGAACGAAAAATAAAATAAATAAATACATTTAATCTGACCTTAGCTGAAAAGCTAAAGGAAAAATTATGCATTTATTAAATTTTATTTTTTACGCATTTAAACACGAAAAGATTGTTTAATAAATCAGAAACTTTGGAATCGTGTACATGAAAATATATTTGATTCTTTCAGATTGTGTGGCTTTCGAAATTATTAAATTTATTTTAATTAAAGAAATTTTTATAACCCTCAAAAAATATTTTAAAATCTAAGTGGGAGAAAGAATTTATTCACAGATAAATACTACAGTCTCCATCACCAATTTGTAGGTGATGCAATTAAACCGTACGTGTTGGCAGTAAGACATTTCTCCCCATCAAACAGATTAATTGCGGTATCGCCAGTGCAAACCTCCTTTATGGATAATTCTAGATAATTGTTAGTGTGGATCACTTCTCCATCTAAAGGGTTTATTACGAAGTGATTGATTTGGGATTAGATAATGGTTAACACTTAACTGTATATAATAGTATCCTCTCCATCTAAGTCACTGCTATTATATACTGGACCAAAATTATGTCAGCTATTTAATTTTTTCTTGGTATGGTCAGTTGCCTAGATAGTAAAATAAAAAAAATTAACATGTCTGGTCTTATGAAGGATAGTTGACGTCGTCCTATCGAGGTCTGCCATTTTCAAGTTACCAGGCTGTTGGTGAATTAATTTTAAAATGGTAGAGATAACCAAATTAAAATGAATTCAAAATTTTGCTCATCATAATTAATAATTTTTTTTAATTATATAATTCTCAGGATTAAAATGAATTCCAAACCACTCGCTTCTATACTAAAAAAAAAAAAACTTACGGGTCTAAATTTTGTTGACTGAAAATGTAACTTTGATATAATTTTAATTACAAATGGTATTCCTTTAATACCACGAAATGTGTTTATTTCTGAAAAAGGTTCTTTGTCTGAGCCGAAAGGCATGAAGAATAAAAATGTTCAGAAATAAGAAGACACAGTTTTCAAGGTAGTTAGTGGGCCACAGACTGGTGTGAAAAAACCGAAAGACAGATGTTTTCACAGCAACCAGACTTGGCATTGAAAAAAGCTATGTCTAGTATTTCTCGTAAGGTAGAACAAACATGGTAATTTCTGTTCACTGGTTATGGAAATATGTTTAGCGGTGTTATCTACTGGTACCTGGTGTATAGATACAGGAGCCACTGATTATGTCTACAATTCATTGCAAGGGTTCCAAGAAACCCGACAACTTAATGATGGAGAGATTTACATGCTTATGGGCAATAATACAAAGGTAACAGCAGTTGCAGTAGAAAATGCCACTCTCAATTTTGGTAGAGATCAAATTTTAATATTAAGAGATTGTCTTTATGTACTTGCTATTAGAAGAAACTTAGTTTCCATTTTTTGATTGGCTAAAGACGGATATTTGGTTTATTTTAATAACTCTGTGGTTATTAAGGATAATAAACGGGTCATCTGTTCTGGTACATTGGTAGATGATCTTTATATTATTACTCCAATCTCTCCTACCTTGCAACTGACTGAAATGAATAACACATCTAATTTACCATATAAGAAAAAGTTTCTTTCTTTAATGAACCAAACGTTTCTTTGGCACTTACGCTTGATTCATATTAATCTAGAAATGATAATAAACTGGTAGTAGATAGACTTTTGAGTTCATTGGAAGTAGAGGCACTTCCACTTTGTGAATCTTGCTAATAAGGTAAAATGACCAAAAGGCCCTTTTCGGCCAAAGGCTATAGAGCTAAAGAACCATTGGAGCTGGTTCATTCTGATGTGTGTGGTCCTACAATAATCCAGGCTGGAGGTAGTTTTGAGTACTTCATCAGTTTCATTGATGACTACTGAAAGTATGGATACATTTACCTGATGCACCATAAGTCTAAATGCTTTGAGAAATTTAAAGAATTCAAGGCAAAAGTGGAGAAGCGTCTGGGTAAAAGTATCAAATCACTACGAACCAACCGTGGTGGGGAATACCTCTTCGGAGAGTTTAAGGACTACTTGTCATCAAAGGGGATTACGTCCCAGTTGACTGCACATGGCACTCCACAGCAGAATGGTGTAGCAAAAAGAAGGAATATGACTCTTATAGAAATAGTAAGGTCCATGATGAGTTATTCAGATTTACCCGATTCGTTTTGGGGACTCGCTTTAGAGACAGCGGCTTACATTCTGAACCTGGTACCTTCTAAGTTAGTACCTTCTACTCCCACATAATTGTGGACCGAGCGTAAGCCAAATTTAAAACACATTCGAATTTGGGAGTGTCCATCACATGTCCTGAAAGGGAATGCGGGTAAGTTGGAACCGAGGATAGAAGTCTATTTCTTTATAGGGTATCCCAAGGGAATGAAGGGTGATCTGTTTTAGAATCCTAAAGATCATAAGGTCATTGTTAACACCAATATCCGATTCTTGGAAGAGCATTATATTATGGATCATAGGCTCAAAAGCAATATTGTTCTGAAAGAAATGAGAAAAAATACCAGTAGAATGAATGAACAAGTCACTGATATCCCATTATCTAGTCGTAGTGGGAGGATTATCAGGACAAGTGTAAATCAAGAACATGGTGTTGATGCATAGAGTTCTGATTTTGCACAGCGTGTTACTGCTAGTACACAGACACAAATACTGCCTCGTCGTAGTAGGAGGGTTGTTCATCAACTTGACTGGTATATATTTTTGGGAGAGTCTTTTGATAAAATCTCGACAGAACTAGATATCAAGCCCTGTAATTATAGTGAAGCACTTCAAGACAAAAATGTAGATCTTTAGCAATGGGCTATGAATTCAGAGATAGAATCTACGTATTCCAATCAGGTCTACAAACTTGTAGAACCACTCGAAGGGATAAAATACATTAGATGCAAGTGGATCTACAAGAGAAAGAGAGGAGCAGACAGGAAGGTCGAAACCTTCAAAGCTAGACTTGTTGCTAAAGGGTTCACTCAGAAAGAAGGGATTGATTATGTGAAAACCTTTTTGCCCGTAGCCATACTTAAGTCTATTCGGATTCTCTTATCCATTGCCGCTCATTTCGATTACGAAATCTGGCAATTAGACGTCAAGACAGCTTTCCTTAACGGAAGTCTAGACAAGTGTATCTATATGAAACAACCAGGCGAATTCATTGCAAAGGGCCAGAAACACATGTTGTGTAAGATTAAGAGATCAATTTATGGACTTAAGCAAGCATCGAGATCTTGGAACACTCAGTTTGATCAAGCCATTAAGTCTTATAGTTTTCATCAAAGTCCAGCTGAGTCCCGTGTATACAAGAAGCGTGACAGAAGCATGGTGATCTTTTTAGTACTTTATGTAGACAATATCTTGCTCATCGAAAATGATGTGGGGGCATTATTTACGGTTAAAGTATGGTTATCTGGCCAGTTTGTTATGAAGAACTTAGAAGAAGCCAGTCACATCATTGGGATCAAGCTTGTGCGAGATCAAAAACAAAGGATATTGAGCTTATCACAAGCAAAATATATCGATGATATCCTTGCTCATTTTAGCATGCAGGATTCCAAGAAATAATTTTTCCTTTTCAAGTATAGAATCACTCTATCCAATGATCAGTGTCCTAAGACACCTAATGAGATAGAGAAGATGAAGGTGATTTTTTATACTTCAGCGGTAGGAAGTCTCATGTATGCTATGCTTTACGCTAGACCCGACATCTACTTTACCATTGGTATGGTTAACATATATCAATCTAACCCAGGGCAAGAGCATTGGACTACGGTAAAGAATATAATCAAGTACCTGAAAAGGACTAAGGATTATATGTTAATTTACCAGGCAGACAGTTTAGTACCTTTGGGGTACACAAACTCAGATTTACAGTCTGATAGGGACTCCCATAAATCTACCTCAGGATATGTGTTTACCTTAGGAGGTGGAGCTATAAGTTGGAGGAGTATCATGCAGTCCTGCATTGTTGATTCCACCATGAAGGCCGAGTATGTGGCAGCTTTTGAAGCAGCCAAGGAGGCCGTTTGGCTTAGGAACTTCTTGTTGGATCTAGATGTGGTATTTTCAGTTCAATCAACTATTACACTTTACTATGATAATAGCGAAACGGTTGCAAACTCGAAGAAACCAAGAATTCACAAGAAAAAAAACACATTGAGCGTAAATATTACTTGATACGAGAAATCATACAAATGGGTGATAATACTGTGACCTAAATTGCATCAGGAGACAACATTGCAGATCCTTTACAAAGACCTTACTGGCTAAGACTTTTGATAGTCATGTAAAGGGCATGGGAGTCAGATGTATGGCAGCATGATTTTTGAGTATAAGTTGGAGATTGTTAGAGTTGGTATACTAAAAATCATATTTTTTGTATTTAATTTTATTTTTAGTAAAATTAATTTTATATTTTATGAGAATTTTTATGAGCAATGTATGTATATCATTTCTTTGTTATGCATGGATGTCTAATACTCTGTATAGTATTTAATCTGGTGTTTATAGTATAACTTACACACAGAAGATCAGATTTTAGGTTCTTGTAGAATATAAGTCTTATGTCCACAATTTAGATGAAAATAGACATACCATCGATACGACTGTAGCACAGAATTTTAGTAGGCCTGTCTTGGTTACGAAAAATTGATAATAGCGTCGTCTATTGTTCCGAATCTCTGTGCTAGTACACTTTATTTATATTGAACGGGACATTTGGGATAATTAATATTATACTGACTATAAAAATTAATTCACACCCCAAGATTATTATGAATAGTACTTATCTTCTTAATTCTGAAATAATTATTGATTTGCGTATATTTAATATTCGTTGTTTTGATTCATTAGAGGATGCAATCTTATATGGGTTTACATTCCCAGTGAGTTGCATAGCGGTATTATTTATATGGTGAATATTAATTATTGATGGAATCCATGTCTCGAAAGATCGGTATTGACGATACCCTCTTAAGGAAGGTTATAAGTTTTGACCGGGCTAAACCCTACAGGTGAATTTGATTATTTGGCAGTAAAATAAATTAAGCAGAAAGGCTTAAGAAATATCAAGATGCTGATTAAATTAAATTGTTAGTAATTAAATTTAATTGGTGGGTATCGAGAATCTTATGTAGAGAGAAATGGTAAGCATTTAATAACATAAGCTCAATGCTATATGGTCTTGAGATTATGGGTCAGAGTGCAATTATAGTTCTTTAGTGGTGTGAATTATAATTCAGTGTTTTATGAAAATTACAGAAATCGCTGCTGATTTTCCATAATTGTAGATACCGCTATCAGATTTTCTTAATTGCAAAAATCGCTGATACGTGTCTGTGTTCTACTAGAAGTCTTATTCATAATTACTCCATAGGTTCCTACTGTAACCCTATAAATATGCGGATAGGCTGAACCAGTTTCATAACTTGTCTTCTAAGACTAAAGCTGTCTTGGTTCTGCCAGTACGAGTTCTTGAAAGATTATAATCCACACTATATCCGAGAATCGCATAAGTAAATACAATAGAAGATCTTACATGAGTTTCAACTCGGATTCAAATCGTAGTTGAAGATTCGACCGGTAAAAAGGTATTCTTCTAAATTAACTTCGAATGCACGAATTTTATTTTGATCGTTCGTCATCAAAAGTTTTATCTGGAGCATGTTTTTGGGTTTGCCCGTCTAGTTAATTTTTTGCATTAATCGTTTGTAAAAACAAAGATCTTGGCAGTCTTGCCCCCAACAATAGCATCATTTTCTTTGGATGATCATGGTAGCCCAACCACAAAATCCATGGTGATGTCTTCCTATTTTTACTCAGGTACAGGTATTATTTTGAACATAAATGCATGTGAGAGTGCTTAAGTATTATTTTGATCATAAATACATGATTATGTTTAAAATATGCTTTATATCTATGTTTTGAAGTATGAGAAATTGTGATATCATGATTTTTTATTGTTATTTTTAAATATGCTATCTGCACTTTTTACAAAGTATGAGTATGTGAAAAGAAGATTTTTGATAATGTGATACTATTCTGTGATACTATTCTAAAGTGCCAAGTTACAAGAATTTTTGGCCCTTTATATCCCGTTAGGGGAGGTTGCCCAATTATGGGTATTGGTTCTCCCTATGGGGGAGGTTTCCTGTTGAGCAGAGATTTTTGCCTTAAAAGTTTTGCGGGCTAAATCCCGAGTTATAGCACATACCACTCGTGCTTGGTGGAGAGTGGCTCTCATTCTATCACGTTGCTATCCGTGTATTGAGAATTGAGATTACGATACCGTTAGAACTCCTAATCGTGAGGTTGACGACTAGTTGAACACTGTTGAGTATGGGTTGTGAACAAGACAGTTTTATATTAAATTGTGGCGGTATTCCCAGAATTTTGCTTCTAAATTATGTGACAATGAATTCAATGATCCATGGCTATTAAGCCTGAAATATACTTTTGAAAAGTTTGAGCAGGTTCTTTATAATTTATGAGATATTTGTAACAAGTAAATGCAGTATTTTATATCTCTTGTGAAAAGCATGATGTTTTGAATGGAGTAACTGTTTTCTATCTTGTTCGTTATAATATTAAGTGCACTCATGTAACCTTTCTGGTTGCAGATAACAGAAATGGTTAGAATTGGTCCACCACAGTTGTCAGATCCATAGTCCGAGGCTTGCAATGAATTGTGACTATTGTTTTAATCTTTTAGTAAAAAGGCCAACAGTATGGAATTTTGTTTGGAATACGCCGGTTTGGGTATACAGAAAAACATAAACATATAATGTACAATTACTATTTTGATGATTTTAGATTACATCAGTTTTCTCGTTTAGTTTTCTTGTGGTCGAAAAAGAGTTAGTAGAATTCAAGTTTCACCTGAATACCTTTAGTCACTACCTTAGCTGTAACGTGAAAAAAAAACTGTGCAATCTCAAGATGTGATAATTTTCTTTATCGATTTTGTGCTCTTGAAAAGGGAGCAAAGATATCATCGATATACTTTGCCTGTGATAAGCCCAACATCCTTTGTTTTCGATCTCGTCTAAGCTTAATCCCAATGATGTAACTTGCATCTGCCAAGTCCTTCATATTGAACTGCACAGATAATCATACTTTTACCGTAGATAATGCCCACATATCATTTCAAATGAGTAAGATATGATCTACATAAAGTACTAGAAAGAATACCACACTTCTGTTACGCTTCTTGTACACAAGACTCATCTGGACTCTAATTAAAACCATATGACTTTATAACTTGATCAAACAGAGTATTTTAAGACCTCGATGCCTGCTTAAGTCCATAAATAGATCTCTTAAGCTTGCACAACATGTGCTCTTGGCCCTTTGCTATGAAACCGTCTAGTTGTACCATATAGATACACTTGTCAAGACTTCCGTTAAGGAAAGCAATCTTGACATCCATTTGTCAAATTTCGTAATCGAAATGAGCTGCAATGGATAAGAGAATCTGGATAGACTTAAACATAGCTACCGATAAAAAGGATTCCTCATAATCGATCCATTCTTTCTGAGTGAACCCTTTTGCAACAAGCCTAACTTTGAAGGTTTCAACCTTCCCGTCTGCTCATCTCTTCCTCTTATAAATCCACTTACATCTAATGGGTTTTATCCCATTGGGTGGTTCTATAAGTTTTCAGACCTGATTAAAATGCATAAATTCTATCTCTGAATTCATAGCCTTTTACCAAAGATTTGCATCTTTGTCATGAAGTGCTTCATTGTAGTTACAAGTTCGATATCCAATTCTGTGGAGATCCTGTCAAAAGACTCTCCCAAGAACGTATACCGATTAGGTTGATGATCAACCCTCCCACTACGACGAGGCAATACCTATGTCCGTGTACTAGTAGTAACACGCTGTGCAGAATCTAAACCCTGTGCATCAGCACCTTATTCATGATTTGCAGCTGTCCCGATAATCCTCCCACTACGACGAGATAATAGGATATCAGTGACTTATGGTTCCTCTTCCATTCTACTGGTATTGTTTCTCATTTCTTCTCGAATAATTTTACTATTGGGCCTGTAGTCCATAATATAATCTTCTTCTAAGAATTGGGCATTGGTGTTAACAATGATCTTCTAATTCTTAAAATTATAAAATAGACCACCATTCGTTCCCTTGGGATACCCCACAAAGAGACAGACTTCTGTCCTCAGTTCTAACTTACCTGCATTTCTTTTCAGCACATATGCTGGACACCTCCAAATCCAAATATGTCTCAGACTAGGCTTACGCCCGATTCACAATTCTGTGGGAGTAAAGGCACTGACTTATAAGGTACCAAGTTCATAATTTAAGTCGTTATCTCTAACGCGAGTCTCCAAAACAAATTCGGTAAACCTGAATAACTCATTATGGACCTTACCATCTCCATAAGAGTCATATTCCTTCTTTCTGCTACATTATTCTGCTGCAGAGTACCCGATGTAGTCAACTGGGATATAATCCCTTTCGATGACAATCCAGACACTTAAAACACTTAGAACTTATGGTGCATCAGGTAATTATATTCATACCTTGAGTAGTCATCAATGAAACTAACGAAGTACTCAAAGCCACCTCTAGTCCTGATTGTCATAAGACCACATGCATTAGAATGAACCAGTTTCAACAGTTCTTTAGCTCTATAGCCTTTATCCGAGAAGGGTTTCTTGGTCATCTTACCCACTAAGCATGACTGACAGACTGGAAGTGTCTCCACTTCCAATGAACTAAAAGTCCATATTCTACCAGTCTATTTATCATTTTTAGATTAATATGATCCAAATGTAAGTGCTAAAAAAATATTTAGTTCATTAAATAAGAAAACTTTATCTTATATGATAAATTAGATGTGTTATTCAATTCTGTTAGTTGCAGTGTCGGAGAGATAGGAGATACGACATATAGATCATCGACCAATGTAACAGAACAAATAAAATATTTATTTTTCTTAACAACCACAGATTCATTAAAATGAACAACATATTTGTCCTTTATTAAACTAGAAATCGAAATTAAATTTCTTCTAATCGATGGTACAAGAAGACATTTTTTTAGAAGTAAAATCCTATCTCTACTAAAACTGAGAATGATATCTTTTACTGCAACTGTTGCCACCCTTGTATTATTGCCCATATGTAGGTATATTTTTTCATCACTGAGCTGCCTGATTTTCTTGAACCCCTGTAAAAAATTACAGACATGATTAGTGACTCCCGTGTCTACACACTAGGTATCAGTAGATAACACCACTAAACATGTTTCAACCACCAGTGAACAGAACTTAGCTGATTTGTTCTACTTACTAAGAAAAATCGAACACTTCTTTTTCCAATAAACAAGCTGGTTACAGTGATAGCACTTGTCTCTCGGCTTCTTCACACTAGCTTTTGGTCCCTTAACTGCTTTTGGACCTATGCCTCCATGTGTTTGAACTTTTTTTTTTTCTTACCTTTTGACTTAGAGAAAGAACTTTTTTCTACCACATACACAGAACATGGCTTCCTAAGAACACCCTTGGCTGCTTGAAGTTTTTAAAAAAATTTTACCAATAAAAAGCTGAGCTTATTTATGGTATAGTTCAGGCAAAACTACTTAAAGCTATCAGGCAGTGACTGGAGTATGATATCGACCTGGGTTTTCCTGTCAATTTCATCTCCTAGGATCTCCAGTTCATTCAGAAGACTGTTCATCTTCAGAATATGATCCCTAACTATGGTGCCTTCAGTCATGCTTTCATTCATAAAAGACTTCATGGCCACCTGCTTAGCAGCATAATTTTGATTTCTAAATATTTCTTTGAGATTCATAATTATGTCATGAGCACTGGGCATAGACTGATCCTGATGCTGCAAAATATTTGGCATGAAAGCCGAAATGTAACAGCGAGCCATCTGATCAGCTTTCTGCCACTTCTGATGGGCCTAGGTTTCCTATTCGATCGCCCCCTCATTAGGTACTAGTGGACAAATCTGAATTAATATAAATTTATAGTACTCAGCAGTTAAGACAATGTCCAAATTCCTTTTCCAGTCAACGTAATTTAGTCCTGTAAATTTATTTTTTTTGAGTATTGAAGCGAGTGGATTGAAACCATTTTATTCTTCAGAATCACATAATTAAAAATAACCGTTAATTATGACGAGCAAAATTTTGAATTTATTTTAATTTGGTTGTCTCTACCATTTAAAAAAAATCACCAGCATCCTAGTACCCTGTGAATAGCATGCATTGATGGGAGGATATCTGCTATTCATCATTTGTCCAAACAAGCCAATTCCTTTTAAGTTTACTATTTAAAAAATTAACACTGCCAAGTAAAATTAAACAGTTGGCATAACTTTGATCTAGTAAATAATAGCAGTAACTCAGATGGAGAGCATACTAATCATTTACAGTTAAGTGTTAACCACCACATAATCTCAAATTAATCGCTTTGCAATGAACCCTTCAGATGGAGAAGTAATCCACATTAACAATTATCTAGAATTATCCCTAAAGAAAGTTTGTACTTGCGATACCACAATTAATCTGTCCGATGGGAAGGATGGCCGTTTTTCCAACACACAGGATTTAATTACATCGCCTACAAACTCGTGATGGAGACCACAGAATTTATTTGTGAATAAATTCTCTCTCCCATTTAGATTTTTAAAATATTTTTTAAGATTATAAAAATTTGTTTAATTAAAATAAATTTATTAATTTTAAAAATCACACGATCTGAAAGAGTCTAAAATTTCTTTTCATGTACACGATTCCAAATATTCTAGTTTGCTAAATCATCTTTTTGTATTTTAATGGATAACAAATAAAATTTGATGAATGCATAGTTTTTTCTTTAGCTTTTCAACTAAGATAGTGATTAAAGGTATTCAATTATTTTATTTTAGTTATATATATTTTTTTAAATAATAATTTATTTAAATTAAACATTTTTCTATTTAATTAATTCAAAATCTAGAATTAATTTTCACGTTTTTTCAAGATATTCGATTTAAAAATCATCTTAAACGTGATATTTTGTAAAAAATAAAATATCCAAAGTTTTTTCATTTAATTAAAAAAAACTTAATTTTATTTTTTTTATAAAATATTTAATTAAAATCAAATTTTTTAAATTAATTAAATTAACAAAAAAATATAAAACAGATATACATCATCTATGCAGTTTAAAAAAATATAAATGCAAGATATGTATATATACCGCTTTTATGACCGAATAGAAATTTTGATGAGTTTTAGTCTCCTATTATAAAAATAAGCTGTAATAATCATTTTCTAAATCAACTTCTTGCATCCCGATAACATCAAGGCTTTTCGATTTGCAGTGATATACAAATATATCACATCTTCATCCTTGAACATATCAGAAAAGTTGATCAAACAGTCCCGAAGCACCAGCACCATTGCCGGCCATCCTGGCGCCACAAACGCCGCCCATGCCGCCAGCTCTAGGCGGCTTTTGCCGCCACTCCCGAGCTCTGTTTTTTAGGGTTTTTTTTTTATAAAAAAAATAGCACTGATATTCAGCAACATGTTGCTTCGAAGAACGCCTCAAAAACAGTTCCAAAAAAGCTTCACAAATAGGCCCGAACAGCCTGCGCCGCCACCACCCATGGCTGTTGTCTATGCTGCTTTTTTGTCACTATTTTGCTCCATTTTTTCACAGTTTCTAGATAGTATTTTAAGGTATGTTTACTATAATTTTATTCCTAGGAAATTGCTCAAAACATAGTTCAAGAAACGTACCGAAAAATCATCAAAATCAAAATCGAACCACCGCTGGCAAAGCCGCCAATGGTGGCTATTTTTATTATTTTTTATGGCTGTTTTGGGACTTATTTTGTTGCTGTTTTTAATACATAAAACTTGCAAAAACTTACCAGAAAAAATCGTTTTAAAATTGTTGAAAAAACTATCGTGATCCATGGCCTAAAAGTCCCAAAACCACCACCGGTGCCGCCGCCTGTTTTTCGTGTTCTTGAATATTCAAACTGTTCTTAAATATTCAAAACTAATATTTAAAAACAAATAAAAGCATTTACATCGAGAAACTTTGTCCCGTAGGCTCACATTCGATCTAAAAAACTTAAACTATCACGATCAATCCCCATGATTAAAAAATTAATTCAGACTAATTCAGACTGTAAAACTAATTCAAACTGTGAAACTGTGAATTAGTCGAAGTCCCGTAGGGAAGAAGGTTGACACTAGCTCCTATGTCAAGAAGAGCACGGTCGATTGAGTGATCGCCGATGACACAAGAAATGGTAAGAGTCCCAGGTCTTTGTGTTTGGAGATGGTGTCGTGTCTTATAACAGTACTAACCTACTCGGTGAGGAGAATTTTCTTTGGAATGTTGGTTCTAGACTTACGCTTTTTGGTGCAAAGATCCTTTAAAAATTTAGCATAAGAAGGAACCTACTTTATGGCATTAAGGAGTGGGAGATTAATCTTGACTTACTTAAAGAGATCAAGCATGTCTTCGAGTGCGGCTCCCCCTTTTTCGAAAGGTGGCGGCATATCAAAGCCCGTAGGAAAAGGAGCGCGAGGCTTGGATGGAGGCAGACCAGGAGCCATCAGTGGCTCATAGGAGGCTACAAGAGGAAACGAAGGTGTGTCAGCTTGTGCTGATGGTGTAAGAGATAAGGAATACGGGTCGGTCTTGGAGCCATCATACTGCTCCGGGTCACTAGGGACTGTGGGTGGTGTAGGATTCTCATGGCGAATCTCAAGCTCTTGCCCATTCCTCAAAGTAATAACTACTGAGCCTACTTGTGGAAGCCACTGGAGGAAGCTGGTTGACTCTCTACAGAAAAGTGACCCTTAGGATTAGTTACTGGTTGATTGGGGAGTTTGCCATCCTCTCATCGGCTCATAGCAGCAGCTAGCTGGCCTACCTGTGTCTCGAGCTTCGCAATGGACTAAGAATGAAAGCTCAATAGCTGAGTTCCCATATCAAGTTCTTGCAAAACTTTTAACACCTTATCCTCAAACGCAGTGTTTCGAGGCGGTGGTGGAGGTACGATTTGATGGACAAGAGGTGGATAGGCTGGCTAACTGTATCCTGGAGGAAAGGTCGGTACGAGGGTGGTGCTGACATGTTCCCCTGATTGGATTGTCGCCAAGAAAAGTTTGGATGATTTCTTCAGCCCGGGTTATAGGTACTCGAAAAAGGATCGTTACCTAGACAGGAGAAACCCTGGGCTACATTAACCTGTTCTTACACAAACTCAGGATATTGCGCAGCAAATGGACAGTCAGATACAAAGTGGCCAAACTGGTGCACAATGTACATGAGCCTGTAAAGGCGAGGGGTAGAGCAGTAGATGCTGCAGCTGAACCATTAGACATAAGCTGACTCAAGGTTTGTGTCAGGGTGGCAACTAGGTCGGGAGTCTACGAAATCTCGTATATACCTTGGGATTTTGAGGTGGAGGAGACTATAGACCGATCAGTGCGAGAGGCGGAGGTCTGGTGTTAGAAGTTTTTGCTCAAGCTTTCAAAAAGACTCCAAGCCTCATTCTCATTTTTCAACATGAAAGTTCCACCACAAGATGTGTCGACAAACTGACGGTGTTGAGGTGTCAACCCATCATAGAAGCACAGGACTAGTTTCCATTTAGGCACCTAATGATGAAGACATGCTCTAATAAGATCCTTAAAGCGCTCCCAAGTCTCGTAGAAGGTCTCGCCGTCGAGTTGCGTGAAACTCGTGATGGCGCGTTTAATTTGGTTGGTCTTGCCTATAGGAAAATATGTTTTTAGGAATTCCTGTTGAAGTTTAGTCAAAGTAGTGATCCTATTCAATTCTAAAGAGTTAAGCCAGTGTTTGGCTTTATCTTTAAGGGAGAACGGGAATAGTTTCATTTTAAGGGCCTCGTTAGAGAAATTACTAATTTTGACTGTTGAACAGATCTCTAGGAATTCATCTGTGTTTGTACGGGTCCTCATTACCAAATCCACAGAAAGATGGGAGCATTTGAATGATGTTGGATTTGTTTTTATAGTGCGTGGCTCCAACCGTATGGGCTAGAGACAAGAAGGTGGCACATACTCCAAATGAGTGAAGTACTCAATCAGAGATTTGACTTGTGGGTCATCCTGATGTTGGTCTGTCATGGTAGTGTGCCATATGAGTGAGGCTCGTTGAGCCGTCCAAAAGGTGCGTTCAATTTCAGGATCAAAATGAGCTAAAACTATACAGGTAGATCGGAGGCCGAGCATGCACAAAAAAAATACTGGAGATGGGCTACAAGCCCCATAAATCTAGTTTTTCTCTGATTACAAAGAAAAATAAAAATTAAAACTCACAGTGTGTGAACAGAGATGATCCTCTTTGCTTGTCTTTGTGCCTATTTGTTCCAAACTTCTACCATCACCAATCTTCGAAGAACCTGAAAGAGGAAGAATTGTAACTCACTGCAATATTATAAAAACTAGAAAATCAAGAACAAAAGTATTTATTGAATAAATCGTAGCCGTAATTAAATCCCCAGCAACAGCGCTAAAAATTAGTGTGTCGTATCGTACAAAAAATAATTATTTAAAACATTATTTTAACTACTAACTCGTAGGATAGTGGCTAACATCCAGATATTTTACACCGGAATTTGAATGCGATTATGATCTATTTATAAATATTTTATTAATGATTTTCTTTAAGAAAATTGAGCTTAATTTGAACTATGATTCTAATTAAACTAAAAGGATAAGAAAGTCAAATATTTAAAATTCGAATAAGAAAATGGGTTTTTAAGGGTTTAGAATCCTCCCTAACTAGCAATTTTTAGTTTCATTCAAACTCTAGTTTATCTTTATTCGATTCAACCCAATCCTATCGCGACTACATGACCAATAAAGATTATCAAGAAAAAAAGCTTGTATCCAAACCTAACATACTCTATCTAAGCTTTTGGCACGGATCGTGCGGAACGCGACCCGTTCCAACAATGTATAGAGTATCTCATGTTCGAATATCGAAACACAAATATAACGGTTGAATGGTCTCGTTTATTTTTTTGGTAATTAATTATAATATAAAAGAAAAAAAATACAGAATTACAAGGGGCACACCCCAGGAAAATACATGAGAACCACTAGGGGCTTACGACCTACACAAATTTAACAAATAAAACCAAACCCCCACTTTAAACGAAGGAAAGCTAACGACAAAGCATAAACCACACACAACCCGCGTGGATAGGAAAACAAGCGAAACACACAAAAAAAAAAACCAACCCACCCACTATTGGGTAAAGGAGTACCAGTTCGAAGGGCCACCAGAAGACCTTTTCTTTTTCTTTTTGTTATTACTAGCCATCATTCCTGCCTTTTTCCATTGTAGTTGAGGACGGAACTTCACAGAAACTTTCATCGGCGGGGATGAGAGGCCTAACGTCATAATCTATGCCCTCACACAAAACTTGCTCCCTAGCTCTTGGGGACTGGCTCCGCGTTATACGATGAGCCATCGCGGCCCCTCTCTCAATCACTTTAGCCTGCTTGTGATATCAACTTTATCGGCAATTATCCCCTCTCGCATGTCCTTCCTGTCCTCCTTAGGCACATCACCACCATTGTCCACAACATCTACAATATCCTTGGACAGGCTCAATTTGCATGGAGTAGGGTGCAATGAAACATCCACCTCCGTCTCGTTACCTACACGAGACCCTACCTCTAGAGCACCAAGAGGTTTAGTGAGCTTATAGTTAGTCAAATAATGCCCGAAGGCTTTACAATGAGAACAAGCCGGCGGCAAGCCTTGATATTCGATGCGCACCTCAATGGATTCACCCTCACACTTGATTAAAACAGAGTGCTTCAACTCCTTTGAGGCATCAATTTCAACACACACCGGAGCATAAGAAATACGTTGCTTAGTATCCGTAGCCTTATCCAAATATAACGGAACTCCTAAAACACTTGTAATACGGCTAAGACATTGAGAATTCCAAAATTCTAAAGAAAGGTCATGAAGTTTTACCCATAAAGGAATTTTCGAAAGAGCCTCCCTGTTAACTGTAATCTCTTCCTCCATCTTCACAGCACCAATAATCGACCAAAAAAGTGCCACGGACCTCTATCCAAAATGTTCTCCATAGCTTCGGTACTCTAAAATTTGAAAAAATAAAATCCATTATCATTCCCCTATACCTCCACCAAACCTTCCTGCCCCCACAAGGTCATCCTTGCAGTAGCTTGGACCAAGCCAAAAGCCAAATCTATATCTAAGAAATATCCCACTAAGCATGTTTCCCAAGCT